>PVJX010008319.1:0-66238 GCA_004027295.1 Dolichotis patagonum
GATCCAAACAGCCCAGGCCACTCTATGGGTCCGAGAGTTTCGGGTCCCAAAGAGACAGCCTGAGATGCTGCTTTCTGGGACGAGAAACCAAATGTTAAAAAGGGTTCTGCACCATAGGACTGGTCCTGTAAGGAGTGTGCACAGCCTGGCACAGGCAGTGCTGTAGTGTAATTAGGAATTTTTTCACATGCTGTGAACTGGAATGAATGGTAAACTTGTAAAGGAAAGGCACTAGCAGACGCAATGTATCTGATAATTGAGACTTGAGGAATAGTAATTCTAAGAAGAAATGGAACTGATGGCTGTTGCTAGAGGCCTTAGGTGATTGGAAAATGATAATAAATGACACAAAACAATTAATTAGCTATTAAAGACCAGGTGTTTTTGCCCTCCAAAATTCCTGTGTCAAAATCCTAATCCCTAAGGTGATAGTTTTAGGCGGTAGGGAGCTTGGGAGGTGAGTAGGTCATACAGGCAGATCCCTTGTGAATTGGATCAGTGCCCTGATAAGAGAATTCAGAGAGCTTGTTAGCCCCTTGTACCATGTGAGTTAGAGTGAAATATAAGAGGAAGTAGTCTTCACTAAACACAGAATCTTCCAGGACCTTGCTCTTGGGCTTTATAGTGTCTAGAAATATAATACATTTCTGCTATCCATAAGCCACCCAGGCCAGGGTAGTTTACTATTGTAGCCTGAGAAAATTAAGACAAGGTATGGAACCAGAGGCCTCTTTGGACTGTGTTAAGAGAATCTCCTCTCCTGCTGGCAAAATGCAGGGAAATATAAGGATGGACCAAGGATTTAATCATTACATAGTAGTGCTCCAGAGGAAATTGGGCTCTCATCCTATAAAGCTCTGCAATACCAGACTGGAAAACATTTGGGTTGGGGTTCAATTGTTCATCCAGTTTTATTCACTTGAAAATATTGAATCCATAGACCCCACTGAGGCCTTTGGCCCTACAGACATGGATGACGCTGCTGAAGGCAGCACCCCAGCCTTGCTAGACAACATGTTCCTTTGTGCTCTGCCCTGTCACTGAGGAGTGTGGGCTTGCAACACCAACACTGGGCCTGCCTTGGCAAGAAGGGGACCGTTTCCCACAGAGCCTATGGGAATTGTTATAAAGAAAGCAGATCTGTATGTCACATGTCAACACCCATCAAAGAGCATCTACTACTGACAGGTAACTAAACATCCAAAGAAATAGAATGATTCAGTTGGAAGACACCATCCAGCTCTGCCACTCAACTATTGGCACCAAGAGTACATAAAGGAACGGTGATAGCAGAAATGATGGATGTTTTGCATGGAGCTACTAGCACTGACTTCTACTGAACAGTGCTTATTTAGAGACTGCCAAATGATCATGCTTCCAGCAACAGAAACCTATGCTGAATTCCTGATATAGCATCATCTCTTGAAAACACCAACCAACCACGTGATGACAAAGTAAACATGTTTTGAACTCTTTTACACTAAAGTGGGAAGAAGTTAATTTGTTTTAGATTCAATATATATTTTTGATGAGAATTATACTGTCAACCTGTTATTGTTATGACAAAATACCTGAGAAAAGCAACTTAAAAGGTGGAAAGACTTATTCTGGCTTACTGTTTCAGAAGTTTCAGTTCATGGTTGACTGTCCCACCACTTTTGGTCTGAAGTGAAGCAAAACATCATGGAGGAGGGAGTACATGATAGAGAAAGCTGCTCACTTCATGGTAGCCAAGCAACAAAGAGGAAGGAACTGAGAACAAAGTATATCCTCCAAGGGTATACCTCCAAGGATCCACTCCCTTCCAGTAGGTGCTACCTTCTAAATTTCCATCACCTCCCAACAGCCCATTAACCTATAAATTCATCAGTGGATTGAGCCTTTGAGGGCCTTTGAGAGCAGAGCCTTTGTGACTCCATTACCTCCAAAAGGCCCCACCTCTGAACACTAATGCAGTGGGAAGTAATGGTTTGGAGGATATTTCATAACCAAAATGTAGCAAAAATTTTTCTTTTCTACCTAGACAGCCTTAATCAGCACCACTAAAAAGGGTCGACAGAGTATTTAACCCACATAACATTGCTTCAAAACGAAGGGTACATTTTGCTGAAAAATGAAATTTTCTGTTGCTGCTGTCTCACGTTCTATGCTACCATATGTTGTCACACAGTAAGACAGGTACTTTTGAAGGCATAACTTGAGATGTCAGCTCATGAAAAATAGACTATGAGAATGGGGTGTATTTTTCAAGGATTTAGTACACATCCTGAATCATACTTTGTCTTCAACAGGTAGAATGTGTGGTTCCAGAAATCACAGGGTAGAAGTAGGTGAGGTACTATTTGCTGTTATTCCCAGTGACCTTGTTGGAAATTTTATCCCCAGGTCACTTTGGAGTGATGGTAAATAGGCGCAGATCCCTGGATCGTATGGTTTAGGTATACTAGTTTCTAGATGAAAATGTTTCCAGTTGGTGTTATAGCCAGAGTCTTAGTAAGACTTACGTTATGGTAACTCCTGGAAACTTTGGATTATTCATTCCAAAAGATAAGTAACCAAGAAGAGTCACTGTCTTGGTGCATCATCAAGGGGAAGTCTTCACATTCTCAAGGCATATAGTGACATATTTTTTGGCAACCAAGTAGGTCACTTAGGTATCTCTTAGAACTTCCTTGCCTTGTTTTCCTTGTGAATGGACCAGTTTGGAATTCACATTTAAAGTGAGAGTGGTGACCAGGCTAAGAACTCTCAAGAATAAGCCATCAAGACCAGCAAAAAGGATAGCTGGGTGCTAGATTAGAATGAGTGCCCCAATGGCTCATGTGTTGGAGGAGTCTCTCCCTGCAAGTCACATACACACCAAAAGAAAGACAGCCACTGGTTCATGTGTTGGGGTGGCCAAAAGAAACCCCACCACTGAGGTTCATGTGTGGGAAGCGGTTGTTAAAAATGAGGCCCAGCAGGAAGATGTAAGACACTGAATATGTGCTTTCAGAAGAGATTAACACAGTTCTCACAAGAGGCAATTGGAATGGGAGTGAGTTCAAGCCCTAGATCATTCTTGGGCTTTCTGTCTGGACATGTGATCTCTTCCTCACATTCATATTCCCACACTGGTGTTCTCTGTTAGACTAGTACCAGAAACAGAACACACAGTTCTTTTTCATCTAGGACTTTCAGTCTTCAAAACACTGAGACTTGTTTCTTCAAAAATAGCCTGCTTCAGCCTCCAAATTCAAAGACTCAATCCAAAATTGGGCATCTGAGACGAAGATGCACATCTCGGATAAAGGGATACAAATGGCAAATAAATGCATTCAGTGATATTGAATTCAATATCACTGGTCATTTGAGAAATGCAAATTAAAACAACACTGAGATTCCATCTCACTCCAGAAAAAAAAATGGCTGCCATCAAGAAATCAACTGATAACAAATGTTGGCAGGGCTGTGGAGAAAAAGGAACACTTCTCCACTGTTGGTGGGAGTGTAGACTGGTACAATCACTGTGGAAATCAGTGTGGAGATTCCTCAGAAAGTTAGGATTGGAGGTCCATTTCAATCCAGCTATTCCTCTTCTGAGTATTTTCCCAGAAAAATTGCAAACATCATGCTAGAGTGATATATGTTTATAGTAGCACAATTTGTAATAGCTAAACCTTGGAAACAACCCAAACACCCATCAACTGAAGAATGGATAAAAAAGATGTGATATTTTTATACAACAAAATATTATTCAGCTATAAAGAAGAACAATCTTGAGGCTTTTATAGGTAAATAGAGGCAACTTGAGACCATACTCATAAGTGAAATAAATCAGACTCACGTGTAAATATTGTAGTGTCTCCCTAGTGTAAAAAAAAACTGAGACAGTAGTAAGATCTAAAGTGTACAACAGATATCACGATAATGAAAGGGAAAGAAAGTGTTCAAAAGAAAAGAACAACTAGGATAGAGGAAAGATAAAAAGATGAGAAAATATTATATGTGTTTAGGTATGTGTGTGTGTGTATAAAAGATAGATAACTATACTACTAATCTCTGTTAGTTTATCCAAAAGAACAGTTTATGCTTTCATTGTTCTATTGTTTGATCATTTTTTTCATGGCTAGTTCTTGTAACCTGAACAAGTACTTCATAAAAATATGCAGTATATTTAGTGTTAATTTATAACATATTAGCTAGTGTTAATTTCCTATTTTTGTTGACATTTTTGTATCATTTATATCCTTTTTTCTGTTTTGCTTTTTAAAGTAAAAAAAATAGCCAGCTTCATTTATTTTCATTAAAATACAAAACTGGTTTATGCACTGAGAGAGAAATCCACAACAGATAGTAAAGGAGAAAGACAATTGGTGTCACTTATGCCCTTCATTTGGTTCTAGCTGTAGAAGCTCAGTTTACCACTGACTTTCCTTTATAAGTTTACCTGAGGAAAAGAAGCCCAGAACTCAGTAATATCGCAAAAGTCCAAAAGTGTCAAAAAACATGAGCATATTGTTAGGAAGCACATTCATATGGTGTGTTTTTTATGTCAGTTAAAATATCAGAGAAGATTTCTAAAAGCCTCCAGTATATACAGTATTTAAATTTAGTTATTGCATCATGTTTGAGTGGGAACAAAGTGACAGCCACAATGGTGATTGATTAGGTCACTTGGATCCTGTTTATTATTAATGTCATTAAAATGTTTCTTTTGGACCAAGGCCACCCTATTCCATTTGATAATTTGATGGCAATTTGGGACTCAAGAGTATGGTGCATTCCTCTTCAGCTTTTTTTTCAACTTTAAAAAATTATTCCAGAGTAGAAAAATAAAATACACTTAGTATTTAATCCCACTAATTTCTCCTTTGTTGATAATTACCCATCTTCTTGACCATTTCCCATTCATTTTACCCACTTACTGAAAAGTAGTATTAGAACAAATAAATTACAAATGTCTATGTGGGTGAAAAAGTTTCAGGGTCAGTTTTCAGGACTTCCATTCATCTTCCTAAAACTTCGGATCCTTACATCTGTTGGCTATACCCCAAAACGCTGAATCTCCCTTCACCAGAATTTTTTAGAGATGCTACAAAATTATCTCATGCTTTAGGATTAAAAGAGATAAGAGAAAAGCTTGGAAGAAGTCACATACACACCAATGGAAGACAGCAAATGAGAGAAAGCTACAAGACAGATGTGCATGAGGCAAGGAAAGGTTACCTGTGGTAAGTCTGAAAGGAGAGGAACTTGGCTTTGTAATCTGTTACTTTCAATAAACTAAAGTAATCTCAATTACAGGTGACAAAGCAAGAACAATAGTAATAATCCCACTGTGTATTAAGTACTTTAACAGCATTTTAAATTGATCTTCACTCCTACATGATAAAATAGGTTCTTTTATTACTCCCCAATAAAACAATAGATTCCCCAATAAAACAATAGATGAGGAAACCAAGATTTGCAGAGATGATTATCAATCAGGGGTCTCACAGAAAACAGTAGGCCCCTCAAAAGGGTTACATAAAGTATTTAATAAACTTTCATAGACTTGTGGCAAGGATAAAAGGAAATCACAAGGGAACCGTGGAATAATATCCACTGCCAGATCCATGGCCCAGCAGGGAAGGAATGAGGAACAGCACTGCCTCCAAGACCTTTGCCAACTCCTCCCATTGGTTAAAGTACCCAGTTATTTGAGGAAAAGTACGAATGATTGCTAGCAGATCCTTTATACTTAGAAAATACGTTTTGATGATGATATTAATTTAACCTAGGGAGTGACCCATGTAATTTTCAGTTTATTAATATATATCCATGTGCATTAGTAACATGAGGAATTTTATAGCAGCACAGAAAAGTAGGTAAGGCAGATTTTATGAGCTTCATTCACAGGTTACCATAAATGACAGAGATGTAATGAAACATATAAAATTACTGGAAAGGCTTATTAGTGACATTAAAACTCACTGAACATTTGAATCTCCTTTATTCTATGTCTCCCAAGTGCTCACTAGCCTTCGGTTGAAAACTTTCAATGTTAGGATGCCTCTAGGAGACAGAGAAAACTGAAGGCCCAACCTCAGAACAATGCTAAAGCTGTGCAAATCAAGGTTTCTCCGGAGAACCTGAACCAGTAGTTTATGTGTGTAAGAAAAGATTTATTATATGGAATTAACTCACATAAATCTACCATCTATAAAGCCAGAGATCCAGGGAAGCTGGTGGTATAATTACAGTCCATATCCAAAGGTCTGAAGACCAATGGAGTGGTGGTGTGTATCTCAGTGCAGCAGCAATAGAAGATTCATGTACCAGCTTAAGCAGGCAGACAAGACGCACAGGGGGTGAATCTCTCCTTCCTCTGGCTTTTGCTCTACATTTAATGATGGATCCATACTGGGAAGGACAATCTACTTTTCTGAGTCCACCAACTCAAATGCTAATATCCTGAAACTCTCTCACAGATATAGTCACAAACAATGTTTAATATGGTATTTTCTGTACAGCAAATTGACACATAAAATAAATCATCATAGAACAGAAGGTATCTGGGCTCTAGAGCTGCCATGGTATCTCTAGGGTTTTGTTGTGCATCACAGTCTGTCTTCTTTCACTATCTAATCCTACTTCCTTATCTTACAGGTGTTGACATAAAGAGAGGAAAATGAGAAAAGTGTGATGTCATAAAGGTCAACAAAAGTAAAAAGTTCAATTCTGATGAATATGAGATCAAGGGAGGAGGAAGGAGAAACAAGATTAAATACTATGGAAATGCCTCATAGAGAAGCAAAGTTTGAAGACAGAAGGTTGAAGACAGAAAATAAAACAAAAAGATTGAAGACAGAAGATAAAATAACATATAGCAAAAGTTTCATGAAAGAAAGAGGTAGGGAGGGACTGGGTCCAGGATGAGAGTGGCCTGGTATTGAAAGAGAGAGCAATTACTCCATTTCAAGAAAGTTAGGAAGGAGGTAGTATAAACCTGAAAGGGAAGGAGGTGAGTCTGAACGTGAAAAATTACGGTAGTTTTTTTAAGAATATGTATGATTTTAATGAAATTATAATATAATAGAAAATAAAATTTTAACCTATCTTCTCATTCTGTCATCTATGCTAACTAGTTTCCAACAGATATTTGAGAATTCAATAACTCAATAAATGAACTTTGACATTCTTTTTGTTTTTATAATGGTTAATAATGTTTTTAGTAAAAACTATAAAAAGGTTTTAAAAATTCCAACTTATTTCCAGCCAGCTTTTTAAAGCACCTTTAAATAAATCATTTCACAATTGCTAAAGTGGAGCTTGGAAGTCCCCTACACAAATGTAAACAATGCTCTCTCCAATGCACTTAATCTCTGTCTTTCTCTCTCTCTCTTTTTTTAAACTTCATCTGCTGGATGTAAAACTTCCTTCATCCTCAGCATGAAAATTAGAGAGAATCCAGTGACTTTGTATAATCCTCATGGATAATTATTATTTTGTGTATTTTATTATCTCTGATCTTGACTTAAACTGGTAAAGCTGCTCTCAAGTTTTTGTCTGTTGAAGAAAAAATGTTAATGCAAAAGATACAGAGATTAAAATAATAATTCCTAATTTATTGTTGAAAATAAATTTGTTGATTCCCCATAATCAACAAATGTATTTAGTCACATTTATTGCACATTTTGTTTTGGTTAAAAAGCATAAAACATAACCAGAAAAGTTATGTTTTGGTACAGAACAAGGAAATAATACTCTACTGCAATCAGAGGATGGAAAGATCAGTCAATACAATTCATGCTGTATGACCCCCTACTTTTGGGCAAATGTTTGAATGAAATGACTGCTAAAATAGTTTTCAGGATGATATGTGATGATTTTATGGCACTTTGGCAATAGCATAAAGCATTCAAGACTTTGGACTGATTGTCACCATTTCTTCTTCAAAGTTGTCATGAGCATTAAAATTAATGCTTGCAAAATTCATTTTTAAAACAGAGGGATCTGTCACAACTCACAAGTAGGAGGAATACACTGAAGTGTCTCAACTATCCAAGCTTTCCAGTCCATGAAATAGATCCAAATTACAGTGGTTGATGCCATGTTGAAATACCCTGACTCAGAGCAGTTGGGGGGAAGAGTCATTGGAAGTGTTTCATGATTTTGGTCAGTCCGAGGATAATGTTTGTGACTTAGACCATGGAAGGACCCTGAAACTACTTCCAGTAATTCTTTCATTTTTCCAGAAGATACTGATTCAGAAGAAATTCAAGAGATTTGATGAAAATTCCAGAGAAAGTAGCTTAATGAGCTACAATCATGTAAAGTTTCTTTTTGCCTACTGTACCAAGCATGGATTGTTTCAGATACTCTGTATTCTCCAACTTCCTGTGGACACCAATTTTCTCCTCAGACTCAGTGAGTAGATGGGATAAAATGAGTTTTTCTCTTATACATACATACAAACTGAAACAATAAAACAAAAACTTTCTGCTACCAACTCCGAATCTTCCTTTTTTCCTTCTGCTCAAGGAAGGAAGAGACCTCCCTTTTTTCCCAGGCTAGTCTTTTGCTTTGTTCTCTGTCACTATTTTCTCCAAAACTGCCCTGAGCCACCAGTTACCTTCTTTATTATGACAAGTATAAGCTACCAGAAATGTGACAGCACAGATACTATATCTCTGTCATTGTCAGAGTGACAGCAGACAGACTATGTATATTGGTTAGATGCAGCTCAGAACAACGTTTAATTCTCTTGAACTTCCTTTAGCAGCAGCAACAGTAGAAAAAACTGCTGTGTTGGTGTTTTTCCAGCTACCTGTTAGCTGAAGTTTACCTTCCGGTAGTGTTTTTTTAAGAAAGGTTGCTAGGACCATTAAGTTATGAGCTCTTGTATGTCTAAAACACCCTTTTGCCTTCATCCTTGAATGCATTTGGGTTGTATTTTCCTCACCACAGGTGACCAGTCATTGCATCCCTTCCCACTTTAAAAAAGATAGTGTAATTAAGATTTTATGAAGATAATTACCACTATTATTTGAAAGGCTATGAGATTTTAAAATTAACATTCAGTGCAATCATATTCTTGCACTCACTATATTTATGTCTTTGGGGAAAGCTGTGTTTGTTCTCTGAGAAGTGATTATTAAAACAAGAACAAAATGTTTTAGATGAGACTTGGCTGGAAATTACATTCCTAACATTTGTTTATTGTTTGGGGAGCAAAAGAAGCTACTCTGTTAATCTGAAGATTTGACCACTACATATTTGGTTAGTGTTCAACCATTTGGTCAGCGTTAATTATTAAAATCCCACTCCTATTTGCTAATGAGTATTGACTCTAAGTTACTATGGAGAATAAAAGAAACTTCAGTTGTCCTCTGTTTGCCATGGAGACATTTTCATGATAATATAGTATTATTCTCTTTAATGACAGAGACTATGGTAATATAGCTGTCTAATTGACAGCACAGACTTTTTACTTTAGGTTTCAACACAAACTAAGTGAGCTGCTAACTTTGCTCATTCAAGATAAAAGTCTTTTTTCACTACAACCCTTGACTTAGGGAGAATAATGAAAGTCAACATATTTGAAGTGTTCAGAGGTGTGGGACTTTAAACAATATAATATTTTGAGTCCTAGGTTCACCCTACCATAAGAGATATTTCCCACCCCCTTTATTAACCTTTCTTACTAGGAACTGAAGTAGATCTAATCTTAGTAAGGTGAAAAAAACACAATGGAATCATGGAGTCTCAAGAGTTGGAACAAACAGCAGAAGTGATATAATTAAATTCACTAATTTTCCAGAGAGAAAACAGCAGTCCAAACTGATTAATAATCTTTCCAAGATCCTATAACCAGTAGATATAAGGGTAAAACCAATGCCAAAAATGGTTCGTGTTTCCTCATCTAAAGTTCTTGTCACTTGATCCTAAACTTAGTATAGAAAACAAAGAGAGATTTTTTTTTGTTTGTTTTCTGTAGATTTAGTCTATTTGAAATCTTGCCCTTGACCCATCACACTCTTCTAAAAGACTGGATAATTACTGTCACCAGATGGGCCTCTAGGAGGTTCCCCTGAAAGAGACAGATCAACCAACCTTGGGCATGGAATATAGGTTTGCTGACTCACATCATAGAAGAGCATTTCAGGGCATGTCAATGAGCAGCCCAAGCAGCATCATTGTAAAATGGAGTCCCTTGAGTTATAAAATGGAATCCCTTGAGAGAAAGCCACTTTATAGTCTGGGACTGAAAGTATTCGTATGTTATAGGGAGTGTCCTCAAGGCAGGTGATGTAGAGTGTATGTTTCTACTGTCTGACAGGTTAACCATAAGTGGGCAAGTTAGATGCAAGCCATTTAGAAGAGGCAGAAACAACTTCAAACACATTCAGCCCGCTTATCTTTGACAAAGGGGCTAAACACATTTACTTGAAGAAAGATGGCCTTTTTTAATAATGGTGCTGGAAAAACTGGCTTTCCACATGTTGAAGTTTAAAACTAGATCTATGTATATTGTCATGCACTAAACTAAAATAAAAATGGATCAGAGATTTAAATTTTGAAACAAACACTAAATCGCTGAAAGAGAGAATAGGATCTCTTAAAGACATAGGTATAGGCAGAGACTTCATAAACAAAACCCCCAACTGCATAGGAAATACTACAAAGAATCAACAACTGGGATCTCATCTTATAAAAATCTTTTCACAGCAAAAGAAATAACCAAGAATGAAAAGGCAAACCACAGAGTGGGGAAAAAACCTTAGTTTTTCTTCAGACAAAGGACTAATATCTAGAACATATAGAGAATTTTAAAAATTAGAGCCTCCCAAATTTAAAGACCTAACCCAAAAATGGGTATCTGAGATGAATATACAATTCTCAGAAGTACAAATGTCAAATAAATGTGTGAAAAAATGTTCAACATCACTGATCATTCAAGAAATTTAGACATATAGTATATCCAATTAATATAGTGCTGTTTCCCTGAGGGTGGGATTTGTGGAACCTTGGTATCACAGGAAAAGCACAAGGCCAATTTATAGGCTTATTGTACAAGACCCTCAGAATTTTGGGGGGGTGAATAATTTTCCTGGAAGGCAAAAAAGGCATTGTATCCTTGGATGACTTTTATTGTACTCTAAACTTGTAGCTTTTCTTAAAAGTATAATTTTAAAATTACATTTTTCTCTGTCTCCTTTATGCCTATTGTTACTGGTGTTTTGCAACTCTCCTTTGTGCTATTTGGTACCCTTACTCATCAGGAATAAAGCTTTTCAAGCTTGGTTATAAGAGAGAATTTCATTGCAGTCATGTAACTGAATGTGGCAACAAGACATGGTCACATGGTTGCCACATGAGGTCAGTTGGATGCCAAGCAGAGTCAAAACCAGAGGCAGGGGATGGTGAGAGGTCTGAATGGTGCTCAAGAGGGGTGATCCTGTGGCTTCCCAGCATGGATAGAGGTGACCTAATAAGCACAGGGCTGCTCTCTCACTGCTGTGGATTGTGAGCACTGGGCTCACTTCATCACAGGCAGGGTGTTGCCGGTGCTTGACACAGGCAGGTATGCAGTGGCCAAGCTGATCTCAGTTTACCTAAGAAATACATACCTCCCATATTCTACACTCACTGACCCCTGTCATCTAGACTTCTCTTGACTAGCTCTTTTTCACTCTTCTCATTTCCAACTGGTTTTCCTTTTCTTGTTATTTTTCTGTGTGGAGAGGCAATTCCATTTTGCTGATAAAATGATCTGATCTTCAAGTTCCATTGGCCTAGATAAAAGCAATTTTTCAGAAACTTTAAGTAAATACTTAAAAATTCATCCAATCATTTTACAGCCACATCAAAGTAGCTGAAAAAGTTACACTATTTCTGAGCATCAATTTACCTAAAGTTCAGAGTAAGAAACACATGACAAATTTTGCCTGTGCCAAAAATTCTATGTGTAAATTTTGAAAGATTAAATAAATAGCAAGGTCTGTATAGTAATCAAAACTTGGGCAACTTCAACCTCGCTTCATGCTGTCTCTGCTTGAATCTCACACTTTATTAGAAAAATGCTTCCTCTTATCTTGGCTGCATGTGAGCCTTCTTCAAATCTTTGTCTCTATCCCAAGTGATCTATCAAGAAATATCTTTTGAACCAAATAAAGTGCTCCCAGTAAAAGATTCCATGCAATTTTTTCCATTTAATTCCATAGCACTTTAAAATTTTCAGAAAAAATAAAGTGTAAAGCTTTATCTTCCAGGTACTAAATCTTATCATTAATATTTTTATTAATATGAGAGAAAATATGACAACTTAGGAATTGATGAAAGAAATAGGATAACTTTGGGAGGCCTCTAAAAATCACAGCCCTGTGAAAGTCAAGTCTGCCTTGATGTGATGAAATTCACTTATACTGGTACTTTCCTCAGTGTAGCAATTTAGTTTCAGAATCTTTTCCTGACTTACAGATTATGATGTTGTTGGAAAATGGAGTGTTTCTAGTGCTGCAGAGGTACAATGAGTCATAACCTCTTTGAGTGTTCCCTGGGGTCAGGATTATAAATGAGACTCTAATGGGATGTGTGATTTTAGAAAACAGTCAAATGATGAGACTGTGATTTTTCTTGTTGATAGCTTTGTATAGTCCAGACTAAGCCATCTTAGCTACACTTTCCCTACTAACCTTTGGCACCTCTGTTTCTTCCGACATTTTAAAGGCATTATACCCAAGAGTTTGAAAGCGCCCAGCTCTCCTTTTCTGCCATTGTTTGCCAATTAAAGCATAGGTAGCAAGTCAGACTTACTTATATGAAGAAGCAGAGGGCACATCCATAGGAGATTGTGAGAAAGGGCAAATCACTCACAGGTGTAATAGTAGTGTTCTCACCCCATTAATACTTTCCTCTGAAATTGGTGAGCTTAGAAATCCTAAGCATTACTAAGCTCCTACATAAAGATCTGTAGAACAAACATGAATTAATAAAAATACAGTCCTCATTTATAAATTTCTCATCATCTCACTGGAAAATAAGTATCACGCCAGGCAAAAATGCATTGAAGCTATGACAGCAGAACCAAAGAAGGAGGCCATACTTGGAGTAGTGCCACACATTTATAATGCCAGCTACTTAGGAAGCTGATGACCAGAGGATCACACGTTAAACCAGCCTGGGCAACTTGGCAAGACCCTGCCTTAAATAAAATTTTTAAAAGGGCTGGCCCTAGGTTTGATTCCCAGGACTGAACGGGTCAGGGAGGCTTGATTCTTAATGGGTAGACAAAGAGCAACCTCTAGAGCTTTAACGATTATGTTTCTACCTACAAACGTAAGGGGAAATGACATTTTATTTAAAGAGCTTAAAAGCTAAGTTATGGAGATGGAAAGTGTATTGCATTGGAGGTATAGCTTGGAGAGTAAAAAATTCTGAAAATAGAATATGGCAACACTCAGAGGTAAGAGGGCATTTCCAAGCCCCACAAGAGAACTGGTCCCTGCTGTCTCCTTCGCAGAACCTGTCCAGGCCAGTAACTACATACTTGTTAATTTTCTTGTCATCTATTTCTTTTTTTATTTTAAAGACAAAAAGAAGCAATTCTGAAATCCAGCAGAGCTGTTGGGATGTGGAAGGTCTCTGATGAAGTGTCAAGGCATGAGAGTAATTCACTCTGGTTCTCAGCTCTATTCTCTCCAGGCTCTCGGTTCTCCCCTCTCTGAGTCATGAAAAAAGAGTTGCTCAGCCTTAAGATTCCTACCCATTGCCAAGACAACATCAAAGATGACAGAAGGCCTGCTGTGTTGCCTAAGATCAGTCTTAGCAGGCTCATGGATCCAAAGGGCTTTCACGTGAGGAAAGAGGGTACCCATGAGTGAGCGGTCAGGAAGCCTGCACACTGGGCAGGCCTTTTTTCAGAGTGTCCTGTGTTCATACAGGGAATTTCCAGTTCCTCTTCTTCCTCATTTAAAGTGGACTGGATTTCAGCCTCCTGTGGCCAATGTCTACATTTTCTTTCCTCTGTAAGTCAATTGCTAAAAACTTGGAAGGAAGTATGTATAGAGGTCTCTCTTTTAGAAATTAGAATACCATGTATAAGAAAGATTATTAAAGGATGTAGGGATCAGGGAGAGAGGGAATTCTTTCCAAAACATTTTTTCCCTAGAAAGTAGATCATTAAGGTAGGAGCTATTTGTAGGTGAAGAATATTTTTAGCCTTCTCCCTGCAGAATTCTCAAAACCCAATTGTCTCTTCTCATTTGTTCTGATTCTCCCTTTCAGTGCACACAAGCAGTGTTCTTTGAGAAAGATTTCTCAAAAAACTTTGTGAAGCTGCTGTGACATTCACTGGAGTTCACATCATAAGGCAAAAGGCACAGACCCAGAGATGTGTTTCACATGATCTCTTTTCTGTGCTGGGCTTCTGCTGAGGGGGCAGGGAGAACACTATACTTACCACAGGACTTATTGTTTGAGATCTCTGAGTTCGGTCCTTAATCTCTTCAAAGGAATTGAATAATAACTTGCCTTTGATCTTTCTAAGGTCTGAAAAAAAATATTTTATAATCACATGCTTTCTCCTGGAGCAGACATCTATTCCTGACAGTACTCAGTACTGCAGCATCACTGAGAATCTCCTTCCTTTTTTAGGCTAACATTTCATTGTATGTATATATATATATATATATATATATATATATATATACCACATTTTGCCTAGTCAGTTATCTGTTATTGGACATGTGGATTACTTCTTCATTTTAGCTATTGTGAATATTGCTGTTATAAATATGGGTATATAAATATCTCTTCAAGATCCTGCCTTCAATTCTTTTGCATATTTTCCCAGTCCCGAGATTGAGCTCTTATATAGAGTCCCCTCTAAGTCCAGACTTCTACCAACAGTTTGCTCAAGGCAACTTGGGCTTTCTTTATCATATTCCTCCAACATGCCTTTGTATTTGTTATAACAGCACCCTATACGTGGTCCCAAAATGTTTATTAGCTGTATATTACTGCATTTAAAAAGTCAAAACTGGTGGATTAAAAAACCAGCATTGTGTCATGGTTCCGTGGCTCAGGAGTCCAGGTACAACTTGGCTGGGTTCCTGACTTTAAGCTCTGGCTTAAAGTTTCTTAGCAGATGGGATCAAGGTTACAGAAGGGACTGCTATCTTCTAAAGACTTCTAAAGTCTTTCTGAATAGAAAAGACTCTCTCCCAAGCTCCTGTAAGTAATAGCTGCCTGAATTGAGCCTGGCGAGGTGTTGGCCTATGAAGGTCTCACTTCATTGGTTGTTGGACAGACAACATCCACAGTAACTCTCTTTATGACCCCAGCAATAGGGCAGTACACTATATGGTGAGCTTGATTTATCATAGTAAGGAAGTAAAAAGTCAAAGAGTTCAAGCAAGACAGAAGTTGCCATCATTCATAACCATCTCAGAAGTGACATACTATTACTTTTTTCATAAGCTATTCATTGTAAGCAACCCTCTTGGCCCAACTCGTATTTGAAGGGACTGATCTTACACAAGGGTGTGAATAGAAAGAGGCAGGGATGATTGGGACTCATTTTAGAAGCTGCCTACCACAGCAGGTAATCACTAGGCCTTCATAAAAATGCATAAGTGTGCATTTATTATTTTCAAATTAATATTTTCCAAGGCTTATTAATATGCTAGTCACTCACTGTTCTAAGTGCCTTTCATACATTAATTCATTTGATTCTCAAAACAGCCTTATGAGGAACGTACTATTATTGCCTTTATTTTATGTATGAGTAATCTCAGATTTTAATTTAAGTAATTTAAATTTAAAAGTTTCATTTGCTGAGGATTTATGGAAAATGACAGTTAAGCTAAAATTTAAACTGAGTCTAGGCTAACTACCACAATATTTATTTTGTCATAAAAACCATAGAAAACTAGTTGTGTCTGGATATCATAAAGTGCCTATTAAGTAAAACATTTTAAAGTAATTTTCTTCCTTCTGAATTTTTTATGGTGATGTTATGAAAAAGATAGGATAACTACCTTTACACTAACTTCACAGTTTCATAAACCTTTTCTGGGAATGGTTATGACTGGAGAGATTTGAGTGGCCTGCCTTAAATCATGAGACTGGATGATGCTTTGTTTATATCATATCATCAATTTTGTTTCATATGATTAAACATTCTCAAAAAACACAATGTCTATTCTTCTCGAACTTTAGTTCAGTACTCATATCAGTACTCATATCACATTTCTTCATTGACCATGGTACCTTGAGAGCTGATTTTTATTTTCTAGAGATCAGTGCTATATAGATCTGCTACATAGGAAACCTCACCCCAGAAGCAAGTTGTCTATGAATGGTTTAGCACCAGGTTCCCCACAAACCTGTGTTATATGACAGGAGAGAGGGTCCTTTCCTGCTGCACCCAGTTTCCCAGGATGAAGGGCTCTCCACACCAGACCCTGGTCATGGCCCTATGCCAGCATTGTCCTCTTTCTCATAACCAGATACGAGGACAGATCTCTAGCCTCTGTGACTATGTGATGAATGCAGAAAGAAAACATGTGAGCACCTTGGAGGTGACTTACCAGAAATTCCATATAACTTTTCTATTTACATACCATAGCCCAGCTTTTAGTAATTTCATCACACCTAGCTGCAAATGATGTTTTAGATAAGTGACTAGTTGATCTGCTGAGGGCTGGGACTCCATAGAGGACAGAAGGAAGGAGTGAGTGAATATGAGAAGTACTTAGTACTCTCCTCAACAGTATATAATACTGTGACAGTTTTAAAAATGTGACTAAAGTATCATATCATTTCACCCAGAAATACTTGGATATATGCCACCAATATGTAAGGAAAATTTAACATAAGCTCAAGAACCAACAATCACACCCCCAAAGTTGACAAAATCTCAATATATGGGTCATGTTCAGCTACACTGTCTGAAAAAGTATTCTTTCACAGCTCATTTTCTAAAATCAATGTGCATCCAAAATCCCAAACATTGCATTTGGTTGATATATCTAGGAAGACTTCTAGTGACAGGGAAGTCATCCCTCACATCCTGAGATGCCATTCCCACTGGATTCTGTCATTAATCAAAGCGTGCTTTCACGGGAAACAATAGACTCAGAGACATATGAGACATAACCCATCCTAATATGTGGATTGAGTTTAAATCCTAGTTCAGAAAGACAAGATAATGACATTTTGAGACAACTCAGGAAAGTTGACTATGATCTAAATACCAAGGAATTGTTTGTTTCATTGGGTGATGATGGCTGAGGGATGATATAAAATATGCCCACCTTTCTGAAAGAGTCAAACAAAGAAGGGTGCATTGATTTCAGGTCTGGGATTTGTTTTAAAATATTTCAGCAAAGGAAAAAAATAAATGAAAAAATGATAAAATGGTGAATATTGTTGAATTTAAGTGATAAGTATTTTAGGGGTTTGTTGAACTACTCTACTTTGGTAAATTTTTAAATTTTTCATAATAAAATTTTCATTAAAAAATGCCTAGCCAACTTTTAGCTGATCACTAACAAACTTTTCTACATGGAATAAAAATTTACATCTGTTTTTTTCTTTTATTTTTGGTGAAGTTTACTGTATTTTGACATCACCACTACTCTTGCTTAGCCTATTTTAAGTAGCTATAACAAAAGTTTACCAACTAAATATCCATGGTTCAACAGAAGCTATTTATATTGTTTTTTCTTTTTTTTTCTTTAGTACCGTGTCAGCTGAAATAGACAATTCTCAGAAAAAGTAATACAAATGGTCTATAAATACATGAAAAAAATAGTGAACATCACTGGCCATTAGAAAATGCAAATTAAAACAACTATGAGATTTCATTGTACTCCAGAAAGAAGAATATCACCAAGAAATCAAATCACAAATTCTGACGAAGCTGTGATAAAAAAGAACTCTCCTACATTGTTGGTGGGATGTAAACAAGGACAACCATTGTGGCAATCACTATGGAGATTCCTCAACTACAGATAAAAATTCGATTTGATCCATCTATTCCCCTATTAGGAACGGTTCTGAAAGAGTTAAAAAAAATCATATTATAGTGATACATGCACACCAATGTTTATGACACCACAATTCATAATAGCTAAATCTTGGAAGCAGCCTGTATGTCCATCAAAAGATGAATGGGTAAAGAAAATGTGGTATTTATACAATGGAGTACTACTGTGCCATAAAAAGGATCATTGTGAACTGTTGGTAGGAAAATGGCTGCGCCTTGAAACCAAAATTTAAGTGAAATAAATCAGATACACAAGCTTACATATTGCATGGCTTTTCATATATGAGGAACCCAAAATATAAAAAGCAAATTTAAAGGTAGATAATAAGAAATAGGGAGATAGATCTACTGCAAATGGGAATGGGAACAGGATATGAAGGGGAGAGGACATAAAAAAGAATTAAGATGTGTCACATACTTATACCAAATACCCACAATGAAAGCAGTCATTACTACAAAGTAGTATCACAAGTATATACTACTAAAATCTCTTTTTAAAAAATGTTAACCATGGCATTGACAGAAGTATGGATGAGGGAGAGAGATGTATGGAACCAGACATTTTATTTTATACTTCTTTGTACTGTTTGATTTTGGAACCATGTAAACATTTTACTTACTTGAAAAGTGAAATAATGCACAACAAAATAAGGACAGCCTGAGATACATAATAAGACCTTGTCTTTTTTTCCCCCATCTTAAACTCACCATGTAACACAGCTGGTCTTGAACTCACAGTCCTCTTGCTTTAGCCTCCTGACTGCTAGGATTATAGGCATGTGACACCACCCCCAGCAAACTATTTAATACAGAACGCAAAGCAATACAGAGTACCAGTAATGTTAAATATAGTATGTTGGAATTATTTGATAGAAAATTATATGGATGTTGAAAATAATTGTTATAAAAACTATGCAACAAAATCAGCATAAAAACAGACCTGAATATCAATGGATTAATTAGAAGTTACATCCACAATTACAAACACACTCAGCCACTTTATCTTTGACAAAGAGGCCAAACTCGTTCACTGGAAGAAATCCAACTTCATTAACAAGTGGTGCTGGAAAAACTGGTTTTCCATACCCTGAAAACTAAAACTAGACCCATGTCTATCACCATGCACTAAACTAAAGTCAAAATGAGTCAAAGATCTAAATATTAAAACAAAAACACTAAATCTGCTGGAAGACAAAGTAGGTAGAAATCTTGAAGACATAGGTGTAGGAAGAGAATTCATGAACAAAAATCAAAGTGCACGGGAAATACTTCCCAGAATCGATAACTTGGATCTCGTCTTATTAAACAGTTTTTGCACATCAAAAGAAATCCGCAACAGGGCAAAAAGAAAACCCGTGAACTGAGAAAAAATCTTAGTCAACTGTCCCTCAGACCAAGAACTTCTATTTAGAACATATACAGAATTTTAAAAATCAGGTCCCCAAAATTCAAAGACCCAATCCAAAAGTGGACATCTGAGATGAACACACTTCTCAGATGAAGAAATACAAATGGCAAATAAATACATGAAAAAAAAGTTTAACATCATTGGTCATTAGGGAAATGCAAATTAAAACCACACTGAGATTCCATCTCACTCCAGAAAGAATGGCCAAAATCAAGAAATCAACCAATGGCATATGCTAGCGGGGCTGCGGGGGTGGGGGGGGAGGAACTTTTCTCATAAGAAACATACTCATAAGTTAGTGGGAGTGTAGACTGGTGAAATCACTGTGGAAATCAGCTAGGATTAGAGGTCCCATTTGACCCAGCTATTCCCCTTCTGGGCATCTTCCCAGAAGAATTAAAAACATCATATCACAGAGATATATGTGCACCCATAGAAGCACAATTTGTAATAGCTAAATCTTGGAATCAGCCTAAATGCCCATCAACTGAGGAATGGATAAAAAAGAAGTGGTATTTTTACACAATGGAATACTACTCAGCTATAAGGAAGGATCACACCAAGGCTTTTGCAGGTAAATAGATGTGATTTGAGACCATACTCATAAGTGAAATAAATCAGACTCACATATGTAATATGGTTTTGTCTCCCTAGTGTAAGAAAGTGAAAGAGTAAATAAATCCAAAATCTATAATAAATATTGTGAAAGGATAAGAAACTGTTCAAAGGAGAAAAAATAACTCAGGGAAAAGGAGAAAAGAAAGGGAAAATAAAAATATAAATTTGGATATATATATATATATATATATACATAAGATAGCTAAAATGATTATACTACTATTAATTCTTGGAAAAGAACTGTTGATACTCGTATGATTAGATCAATTTTGCATGCCTATATCTGGTAATCTAAGAACTCTTAAAGATAACAATATGCAGTATAACAACCATTGTTAAATTCTTATCATCTTGTTTTGAAAACCTATATTATTGTTTTGGGGTTTTGTTGTTGTTTGTTTGTCTCTTTTGCTTTTTGTTTTTCTGGTCTGTGTTTCCCCCCTCCTCTTTAAAATAAAAAAGAAAACTATGTAACAGCATAAAACTGATTATCATATCAATTTTTAAAAAATGAAAACATGAGAAAAGTAGATGTTAACTAAAAGCAAGGCTTCCCCAGAAAAAAGTGAAATAATAGAGGAAATTGTATGGAGGGTCTCCTTAAAATTTCTCCCAGAAAAGTATCAAGATAGAAAAATTTGTGTGTTTATCAAGTAGGGGTAGGGTTGGAGGATGGAGTTTTCACAATCGAGATTAAACCCATGATCAGGCTTATTCAGTTATTTATTTTTTCTTTCCTCTTTTAAAAGTTGTACTATAAATTGAAAAATTATAATTATATTCATAGAGTACAAAGTGATTTATGAATGCAAGGTACAATAACTAAATAAAGATAATTAACATATCACCACAGATAATTACATTTTTTGTGGTAGAAGCACTTGAAATTTCCTGAGTATAAGATTGGCAAAAAAAACTACTATTAACTATGTTTGCCACACTGTGCAGTGAATCTTCAAAACCTTCCTCTTCCTGTTTGAGATTTTGTAGACCTTGACTATCACTGATTATGCCTCCACTCATCTAATCTTTGTGATCACCACCATTTTCTCAGTTCAATTTTATATTCTACTCCTAAGGAAGAACATGATGTGATAGATTAACTAATGATCAACTTGTAACACCCAAAGGAAACAGTGTGGTGCTGGGTTTGGAAGGCCCACCCAAGAATGTTGCCAGCAACATAAAAAGAGAACTGGAGGGGAAGACGGTATGCTATTGATTCTCCTTGAGAAGCTTGTCGCACTGGCTTTCCTGATAAAAACTCAACTGTTCTCATCAGAGGAGCTCGGGCCCTCTCTGTCACCGAGAATGGCCTGGTTCTTTTCAGCGGAGCTCTGATCCTTATTTTGAGCATCATTTCCTGGCTTCAATGCAGATTTCTCAGCCAGCTGGCACAGATCCTTCAACATGTTGGCACAAATTTTCTAGTTTGTACCACTGACCTTTGGGTCTTCCCATGCAGACCCTTGATACAGACTTGCATGAGTCATTGTCATGGGCTCTAGGCCTCCAGTTGGACTCATGGAGGACACTGCCATGGCCTCTGGGGCTTTAGCTGGACTCATGCACAACACTGCCATGTGCTCCAGACCCTCAGCGGCATCCTGTGGCTCTTTAGTATGTGGACAGATCTGCACTCTTCTGCATTGGACTTTTCAGGTGGATATTAAAAATAATCCTAAAAATTATGTGTCCTATAGATCTATTTCCTTGTAATCCTGACTAAAACACATTTGTCTTTTTTCTTTTTAATCTTTATTTTAATTTTTATTAACATTTATTAATATTTAATACTAAGGTTCAATATATTTCCATATCTCCATATAGCATATGCTTTGAATCCAGCCTATTTTTAGTCACCCTTCTCCCCACCTCCTAACCTTTAATAATCACTATTCTACAGTGTTTCAGGTTGCATTTTTTAGCTTTCACATATGAGACAAAACATGTGTGTCTTTCTGTGTCTGGTTTATTTTAGTTACAAAATGACCTCCAGTACTATCTGTGTTTTTGCTACAAATGACAAGATTTAATTCTTTATGACTGAATATACTGTACTGTGTATAAATTCCTAAAATAAAATAAGCTTGGCAGGGTGGCACAAGCCTGTAATCCCAGCCAGCACTCAGGAGACCAAGAGGATCATTGCAAGTTCGAAATCAGTCTGGGCTACAAAGTTCAGGCCAGCCTGAACTGCATAGTGAGACCTTGTCTCAAAAAGACCAAAAAAAATTTCTACATTTTCTTTTATTTTAGTAAATATTTTATATATGTGTATTTTAGATTAGGGCATATTAATTATATAGAATCCTGGGCTTTAGTGTGGCATTTCAATACATGCTTGTACCACACATTGATTATATTCACTCTTCTCCCATACTCTTGTTTATCTCCCTTCCATTTTCATGCCATCTTTTATATGCTCAGAAGTGGGATAGCTATATAGATTTTTAAGTTTTGAGCAAACTGCTGGTTGTATTTATTTACATTTCCCAAAGTGTTGAAGAGATCTCTTTTCTCCACATCCTTGCTAGCATTTCTTTTTTTTTTTTTTTTGATGGTAGGCACTCTAAATGGAATGAGACTGCATCTCATTATTCTATTGACTTGTATTTCCTTGATAGCTAATGAAATTGACTACTTTTCATATCTTAGTCACCTGTATTTCTTTTGAGAAAGAATATATTCAGGTCATTTTTAATTGACTGGCTTGGTTTTTTGCTTGCTTTTGTTGTTTTGTTTTGTTTTTAGTTCCTTAGAGATCCTGGACTTTAGCTTTCTGTCAGATACACTGTTGGTAAATATTTTCTCACATTTTGTATGTTATCTCTTTATTTCATTGATTCTTTTTCGGTTCTGAAACACTTTAGTTTAATGTAATCTCATTTGTCCATTTTACTTTTGTGCATTTGCTCTCAGAAGCCTATGCAGAAAAACCATTGCTTGGACCAGTGTTTTGAATCATTTCCCCAATGTTTTCTTACACTTATGTCATCAATCCATCTTGAGTTTATTTCTATACAGAATACGAAGAGTCATGTTGCAGTCTTCTGCCTGTGGATATCCAGTTTGCTCAGCAAGATTTATTGAAAAGGTAGTCCTCTATCCGATGTATATTTTTAGCACCTTTGCCACCAATCAGTTGGGTGTAGATGTATGAGTTGAATTATGGGGTCTCTTTTATTTTCCATTGGTGTATGTCTTTTTAATGCCATAACATGATGTTTTGATTACTATCTTGAAATCAAGGTAATGCTTATAGTTATTTGGTGTATTGGTGGTAGTATTGCTCCAGATTTCATGGGCTATTTGGAGTCTTTTGTTTCCAGATGAATTTTAGGATTTTCTCTTAATGTACAATGTACAATATTATTGTACATTGAATCTGGGGTTTGCTTTGAGTAGTGTGACATTTTAACAATATTAATTCTTCCAAACTATGAACATGAGAGGACTTTTTAGGTTTTGTGTCTATTTCATTAGGGTTTGTAATTTTCATTGTAGAGTTTTCTCACTTCCTTGGTTAAATTTATTCCTAGGTGGCAGTGGTGGTGTTACTATTGCAAATATTGTTGTTTTCCTTTTTCTCTTTCTCAGCAAACTCTGCTGTAAAAAGGCTACACTCCAATTTTTCTACATTAGTTTCTTTTTATCCTGCTATTTTATTGAATTTAGTTATCAGTTGTAATATTGTTTTAGATGCATCTTTAGTTTTTCTATCTATTGAATCATATCTGCAAACAGTGACAATTTAACTTCTTGCCTTCCTGTTGAATGTCATTTATTTCTTTCACTTGCCTACTGGATCTGGCTAAGACTTCCAGCACTACATTAATTAACAGTGGTGAGGATGAGTTCTCATCTTGTTCTTTTGGAAGAAACATTTTCAGCTTTTACCTATTCGTCATGTTTGCTGTAGGTTTGTCATACATAATCTTTATAATATTGAAATTCAATCATTCTATACCTACTTTGTTCAGGGCCTATAGCATAAAGGGATGTTAAATTTTTATCGAATGCTTTTTTATAGCTACTAAGATGCTTATATAATTTTTATCTTTCATTCTGATGATGTGTTATATCATTTTTGTTTTGATTTGCATATGTTCAGCCATCCTTCTATCCCTGGGATGAAAATGGCTTGATCATGGTAAATGTTTTTGATAGGCTGTTGAATTTGATTGCTAGTGTTTTGTTGGTCATTTTTATATCTATATTCACCAAGGATATTGATCTATAGTTTTGTTGTTGTTGTTGTTGTTGTTGTTGTTGTTATTGTTGTGTTTTGATAATATGGTAATAGTGGCCTCACAGAACAACTTTGAAAGGGTTTCCACCCTTTCAGTTCTTTAGAATAGTTTGAAAAGAATTAATGTTCGATCTTCTTTTAAACTTTGTTAAAATTGAGTATTGAAGCCATCTAGTCCTGAGCTTTTCTTTGTTCAGAGATTTTGTTGCTGATTTGGTCTAATTACTTGTTATTAGTCATTGAGATTGTTTGTCCTCATGGTTAAGTTTTGGTAGGTCATATGAGTCAAGAAATGTGTCCATTTCTTCTAAGTTTCCCAGTTTTCTTCTATGTTTGCCATGGAGTTTTCCCATAGTAATTCCTAATGAGCCTTCATATTTCTGTGGTACCAGTGGTAACATCTCCTTTGCCATCTCTGATTCATTTACTTGAGTCTTTTACACACACACACACACACACACACACACACACCCCCCTTAATTAGACCAGCTAAAGGTTTGTCAATTTTATTTGTTTTCAAAACAGGTGATTTTGTTTTATTAATCTTCTGTGTTGATTTTTCAGTCTTGATTTCATTTATTTCTGCCATTTCTTTCTTCTAACTTTGGGTTTGACTTGTTCTTGCTTTTTTAAATCCTTGAGATGCATTGTTGGATGTTTCTTTTAAGTATATTTTATATGTAGACATTTATTGCTATTAACTTCCTTCTTAATACTGCTTTTGATATGGTTTGTAATTTTTTGTATGATGTGTTTCCATTTTCACTTGTCTCAAGAAATGCTTCTCAAAAATGTATTGTTTAGTCTCCCTGTATTTGTGTGATTTCTAAAATTTTTTTTGTTGGCTGGGGATATAGTTCAGCAGTATGGTGCCTGCCTGGCAAGCACAAGGTCCTGAGTTCAATTTCCAGTACAAAATTTTTTTTCTTTTGTTATTTCTAGTTTTACTCCATTATGATCAGAAAAGATAGAAAATATGATTTCAACTTTTTCTAACTTGTTAGAACTTTGGCCAAATGTTCTAGAAAAATATCTATGTGCTGACGTAAAGCATGTGTATTCCAAAGCTCTTGGATGTAATGTTCTATAAATGTATGTTCATTTTACCAGTGGTATAGTTGAACTCTGATGTTTATTCATTGGGGTTTTGGGGGAGGGTGTTGTTTCTTTTATTGGGGTGGGGTTTGGATATTCTATCCACTGATGAAAGTGAGGTTTTAAAGTCCCCTGCAGTTACTATATTAGGGCCTGTTACTCCTTTTAGGTGTTGTTTTTTATCTTTTTTTAAATAAAATTTGTTTCCCTGACATTAGGTATATGTAGGTTGGTAATCTTGTTGAATTGTCTCTCGATCATTATATGGTAAATTTCTTTGTCTCTTCCTACAGTTTTTATCTCAAAATTTATTTTGTCAGATATAACTACAGTACTTCTATTCATTTTAGGTTTCTGTTTGCTTGGAATAAGATTTTGCATCCTTTTATTTTTGGTCTGTATGTCTTTACAAGTGAGACATATTTCTTATAAGGATTATATGGTTGAACTTTTTTTTCCTTATCCATTCAGCCAGTCTGTAGGATAATTCAATCCATTTACATTCAAGTTTATTATTGATAGGTAAATATTATGCCTATCATTTTCATAATTTTTTTCTAGTTTTTCAAATATTTTTTCTACTTTTTTTCATCTTTGTGGTTTAGTGGCTTGCCCTATTGATAATATCTGATTTTCCTCTTTAAAAATATTTTCTGATTTTCCTCTTTAAAAATATGTTTGTGGTGCTGAGAATTGAATCCAAGGCCTTTACATTGAACTACATACCCAGACCTATTTGTTTTTTTGAGACAGAATTTTGCTAAGTTGCCCAGACTGGGTTTAAACTTGCAATCCTCCTTCCTCAGCCTCCCAGAGTAGTGAAATTACAAAGCTTCCACTACCACATCTGGCTTCTCTATTGTACAATTACCCTTCTTGTGGAATTTATATTTTCACATGCTTTCATGATGGTACTTCTGGTTGAAGGACTCTCTTATGCTTTTGTAAGTCTAGTCTGGTGGTTATCAATTTCCTCAGTTGATAACCACCTTGCTGGATATATTATTCTTGATTGCCACTTTTTTGGCTTTAGAACTTGAAATACTTCATTCCACTCCTTCTGACCTACAGGGTTTCTCCTGAAAAGTCTGTTAGTCCAGTGAAGCTATCTTTTAATGTGACTTGGAACTTTTTATTATAAACTTGAGAATCTTTTTTCTTTGTCTCATATATTTGAGTTTGACTATAACATGCCACGGGCAGGATGTTTTCTGGTCATGCCTATTTCAGGTCCTATAAGTTTCATGTACATTGATGTCCACATGTTTCCGAAGACTAAGGAAGTTTCCTTCCATCATTTCATTCATCCTCATTTTTTGGGTACTCAGAAAATGTGAATATTAAGATGAGTGTGGTCATGCATTCCTATAATCCCAGCCCTCAGAAGGCTGAGGCAGGAGGATTGACATGAATTTGAGGCCAGCCTCAACTACACAGCAAGACCCCATCTCAAGAAAGCAAATAAACAAAAACACTACCTGTCCATTTAATGATATCCCAAATACATTGAATGGTTTCTATTTGTCTTTTTTTTCCATATTTTTCTTTTTTTTCTTTTTGTTTCCTGGGTGCAATATTTCAAAAGACTGGTCTTCAAATTCAGACATTCTTCTGCTTTATCAGTCTATCATTAGGCTTTCAAGCATATTTTTCATTAATCTATTGAGCTCTTAATTTCCAAGATTTCTCTTTGGTTCTTTTTCTATATTTCTATCTCTGTGCTGAATTTCTTATTTATATCTTCACTGTCTTTCTAATTTCATTTAACTGTTTGTATTCTCTTGGATCTCAATGACTTTTTAAGTAATCTTTCTTTTCAATTCTTCATCAGACATGACATCTATCTCAATTTATTTGGGATCTGTTTCCAGAATATTATTGTGATCTTTTGGAGGTATCATACTATCTTTTTTTTTTCTTATTCTTATGCTCTAACATTGATACTTATGTACTGGTGAATCAGGTATGTCTACCACTTTTTTATGGTGGCCTCGCTAGTCAGCAGCTTTTTCCAGAAGATGTGTCTACAGGTGTCAGATTGTTATACAATGTCATCTTTATTTCTAACTGGGTATTATAATGCAGTTTCCTTTCTTTGGCTGCGATTAATGATTTGGGGCATAGTGAACACCATGGTAGGGTCAGAAAGAACTGGTGTCTCTGTGGACCACACAGAAGTGGAGGCACTCTTAACAGTTTAGGCAAATGTGGTACAGACAGTAGTGTGGTTGGGGGAGGTTCACTGTGTGGTCACTCCCACAATGGGGATAGTGGTCCCATCCAGTGATAAGATTTTTCTCAGGGACTAGCCACACTAACTAGCTCTGCTACTAGCTAGGGCCTCTGGTGCTGGAACCCAGCAGTGGCGAAAGTCCTAAAGCAATTATCTTCAAACCAGTCAGTGGTGCAGGCTCAGATGCTATGTGGACTGAGATAATGGAAGGAACTGCAGCACCCTCTCTGTGGTATTCACAGCAAGTCCTGAGAGCAGTGCATGGTCAGATGAGGTGCAGAGACACAGTGTTGGCCTCATATGTGGGGTGGCAGCAGAAACTGGAGTTTCACTTTACTGGCTGCAGTCAACACCTGGTAGTGGAACCATAGCAGGCACTAGAAAAAGCTCCTCTATTGTGCATGGCCAGAGGCAGGGCAATAGGTGAAGACTGGGCATCCTACTCCCTAGCCAATGTTCACTGCCTACCCTGGCAGGAAGAGGCACATAAAGGCATCACAAAGGGAAGGGGCAACAGGAATTTCATGGGTATTTGCCATCATGCCTGGCGTGAGCCCACACATGGTCTCAGAGGGGAAGTGAGCTGATGTTTCTTAAGAAGTACTTCTCAAGGCAGTGCTTTCCATTCCCTTTTGGGTCAAACACTCATCCCTACAGTCCAGGACTCACAGACTCAGGTCACAATCATTCTGTTGGCATGATCTGGGTTCCCAAGGAAGCTACACTCACCCCCAAGCCAGTACAGTAAAATGTTTGCTGAATTCCAGAGATGGGAATAGGCAGGGGGTTCTGACCCTGAGAACAGCCCAAGCTCAGACAGTAACTTTGTTCTCAAGATGGCTCTGGCTACAGCACCCTGTGTGTTCTCTGGGTGCTGACTGGTTGGTTCTTGTCCAGTGCAGGACCACTGTGAAGATTTCAAGTTATTCATTTAAGAGGGACACAAGCCTGTGAGACTGGAGGTTTCCAGTAGCTAGGATTGCCAGCATCTGCACTAATGAAGTTTGTTACGAATCTCTTTCACTTTTAGCCTGGCAAAGGGGAGATTCCTTCTCCCCAGTTGTGGAGCTGAGGTGACACATGCCAGGGTATTTTGTTGCTCATACTGTATTGTTATCCCAGGCCTCTAAATCTTACAATGTCAAGCCTCTATCTGTGTCTGTCTGTCTGTCTGTCTGTCTCTCTCTCTCTCTCTCTCTCTCTCTCTCTGTGTGTGTGTGTGTGTGTGTGTGTGTCTAATTTTCTCATGGTCTCTGAACTGAAAATTCTGCCACATACTTATACTTTAGCTCTTGAGAAGGAAGGGATAAGGGTTAGGTGCCTCTATTCAGCTGTCTTTGGTTTCTCAAAATTTGTCTCTATGTTTGTTTTGTTTTACTTATCGTAATAGTCTCCAATTCTACTCATGTTGTCGCAGATGAGAGAATTTCATTCAAGTCTAAATAGTACTCCATTGTATGTATGGACCCTTCCTTACTTCCATGTTTGGTGCTGAGGATTAAACCTATGGACATCCACATACTAGGCAAGCACTGTACCACCAGGATAAGTCTCCAACCTCTATACCACATTTTCTTTTCAAATGCATTCACTGGTGGACACTTATTCTATGTCTTGGCTTATATCAATAATGCTACAATAACAAAGTAGTACAGGCATCTCTGAGCAGAAGCATGTTGACTACCTGTCAAAGAAGGAGCTCCTGAGAGGTGAGGGCATTTTAAAGGAAAAAATAAAGACAAGTTTTTAGGCTATGGCAGTAAATTGGACTTGGCCATAAAGGAGAACTTATGTCCGAGTACTTGAATTTGTTCTATGACCCAGACCCTTTACTCATGACAGTTCTCTTGAAAGCTGTTTTAAACATATGTCTCTGTTTGAAATATTAGATTCATAAGTCCACACTGCTTTGGGAACGGAGTCAGATTATGATAAATGTAGGGGTCATAAACCCATTTAGACTCAGTAGAGGACAATATGACCCAGGACATTCTGGATTGGAGGCATAACAGAAGACAGCCAATACCAAAAAGGACGGAAATGGCACCAGCAAGTCAATTTCACGGAGTAGCAGCAAAGGCCATGACAGGTTCAGCATGATCTTGAGTATGCCTGTGGCTTAGTATGTTCCAGTTAATTCAGTAGCAGTGAGAGGCAGTCTTACAATGCTGTGGATGGCAGTCCTGACATAGCTTTGGGGTTATAGTGTCCTTCAAGATCAGTGAAGGTTATGAGAATTTATTCATGAGTATGTTTGAATGGTAACCTTGACATGATCCCCTAGCTCATCCTTTGTTCTTTAATTGTGTATACTTTGAAATCTGCCTTTATACTGAGTATTTTATTTCAATCATTTAATTTCTATATGCATTATATGAAATCAGATTTAATAGGATTAAATCTCTGAGAACTTCTTGTATTCCACATAATCTCAAGATGTAGGGTTTGGGGTCAGGGTGAGGAAATATCCATAGTCTGGGGGATCTGTGGCCATTTCTGTTATCTATTCTTTACTCCAGGTATTACCCTATCACCAGGCTTGCACTTGTCTCCACCTCCACAAAGTATTGTAATGGTCAACTGTCCAGCTCAACCACCAAGGTGGAGACAGTGTAGGGTATAAAGGTTTTCCCTGGCCTCTCTGCACCAGTGGCTTTGGGTCCTCTTCTACTCTAGTATACTGTTTTCTTCCAACACCAGGACTCAACTACCTTTATGGTTCCTTAATTTCCCAGATTCTTTGATACCTTTCTACTTCTGTACATTTCTCTGGGACTAGATTTTACTGAAGATGCAACTTCTCTGATTATTTTGCCTTCTTTGTCAAAAGATAAAAAGAAATATTTTCTAAATTTAAATGCAGAATAGAAACTATTTTATAGGTCTGAACCTAGCAAAACTTTTTAGCTGTTCTTAACAGAACTAAGTCCCTCCACAAAGAGTTTTATTTGCACTATCCAGAGAAATAAAGATACCCTTAGGAGCATCCAACTCCATGAGGAATGTTGCCTTTGATAGGTATGAAGAACCCATCACTAAAAATGATATCCTACAAAACTTTATAAGAAAAATTTTCAAAGTAAAAAATCTCTGCCAAAGTCCTTCTATGCAGAAAAACAGTACAACAGTAATGTAGCATCTAGGGACATATAACTTCCCCACACAGAGCAGTACAGCTACAAGATGTGGCTGAAGTCTTGGCAGTCACTACTAGATGGAAGGTGGGTCAAAAGGCACAGGGTGAAGAGGAAAACAGATAAGGATGAGGAACAACATGGTGGCATAAATATATCCATGGAACAGAGCAAGAGAGATAGCTCGATAACTGGATACATTCAGACTTTTCAGAGAACAGAAATAATATCTAGAGAAAATTACTGAAAAAAAACTCTAAATTGCATGCAGTGTAAAATTCTACAGTAATGGTCTATCTTGTTCCCAAGGCAATTTGTGTTTTCATTTCCTGTGACTCTGAGCTGGTCTTTGGTCACTAGGAGTTTGGCTTTTATTCAAAATATTGGTAAACAAATTAGTTTTATTCTCTTTGCTCTTTGTTTTACAAAGTTTTTATTTTTTATTTTTTATTTAAAGAAAAAAAGCAAAACAGAAAAAAGGGTAGAAACAGTACAGAATTTAAAATATAATTAACGCTAAGAAGTCACCAGTTGATAAATCCAATATTGTCATCTTAGAAATAGTTGTTCAAATCACAAAATTAAAGCGTAAAAAGTGGACAATCAAAAATGAGAGTACAAACTGTTCTATTTCATGATCCAACAAAAACTTAGTAATATGGTCATCTATCTTACACCCTTAAACATACATGCAGTTATATCCTTTAGAGTACTTTCCTTCCCTTTGTTTTTTACAATAGCTATTACACATTTTGGATCTTATTACTCCTACAGTTTTTATTATTTTTTATACTAAAGAGACAATGTGATATTTACAAATATGATTCTTATTTATTTCACTTATAAGGATAGTCTCCAGTTGTTTCCATTTACCTATAAAGGCCTCAAGATCATCCTTTTTATAACTGAGTAATGTTTCATTGTATAAAAATACCACATCGTTTTCATCCACTCTGCCGCTGATGGGTATTTTGGTTGTTTCCAAGATTTAGCTATTACAAATTGTACTGCTATAAACATGAGTGTACATATATCATTTTGACATAACCTTTTCACGTTTATTGGGAAAATACTCAGGAGGGGAATAGCTGTATTGAATGGAACTTCCAATCCTAGTCTTCCTAGGAATCTCCATACTGATTTATATAGTGGTTGCACCAGTCTACACTCCCACCAACAGTGGAGCAGTGTTCCTTTTTCCCTGCAGCCTCGCCAACATTTGTTATCAGTTGATTTCTTTGCTCTTCTAAGTCATCAAATCCTAAGTATCTCAAGTGCACCCTTCAACATAGCATCTGACAAAGTGAATTCAGGAATTACAAATAAAGGGGTTTCTATAGTTAAGTAAACTTGGAATGTACTGGGATGTATAGTTTAACATGATTCATTTGCTGTAGTATTCCTTGGAGCCTTTAATACACAAATGGGTACTGTGATTCCCGAAGAAAGAGACATGGTATGCCATCTTACTCAAATTTGACCACAAAATACTTCTCAATGCATCTCATGACACTGCTAATTCATGAACCAACCTCTAGGAAATATTCTAATGGATTACCTAGCTAAGTTTCTTGAGTTAGAATGGGTATTTAAAAGACATGACCATGGGGCAGTTTCTTTATGATTTTTATCAAACAGCATCTTTTAAAATGCATTTTTCATCATATTATAGCCTAGAAGCAATTGATGTAACCCTGAACCTGTGATCTGTCATCTTCCAACATGGATGCACATATTCAATTAAGTAATTTATGTGAAAGCCTGCTGTATTGTTTTCTCTGAGGCACTTTATATGATTAGTCTCATTTACATAAGAACATATAAATTCCATAATGGTAGGAATCACATGTGTACCTTTACCAAATCATGCATAGATATCCATGATGCATGTCAGATGCAACATCAAGATCCAGAAAGTACATCTTATTCAAAAAAGTCCAGCAGAAGCAGACTTTATAAACTGGGCTTTACATTTCAATGTGCATAAGATAGATGATTTTTAAGTGTTTTTGTGCTTCAATTATTACCTTTATACACATATCACCTTTTTTCTCTTTGCCTTTTTACAGAAGTACAGAAGTAAGTATTTCCTAGAAGGAAAGTGGGGGCCATAAATCTATCCAAAGCAGCCCTAAATAGCCTTTTTTCTATTTGTTCTAATTTAAAGGTTATATATCATTGGTTAATAACTTAAAATCATGCCAATTAGTCTTTGGCTTGACTTCTACATAGTTTATTTATTAATTGACCATTTTTTGCTTCTAATTTTTCATGAATATGTTTTCTTAAATTCAATACAGTATCTTTCAAACTTCTTCACTCTGCATGAGAGGAAAAATCTTCCTACCCTTCTGTTCTGAAAGCACTTGGAAGGTAAACTTCATTATATTCTTGTATATGAAGGCCCTTAGCTCAGTCTAATGGTGTTTTGCCAAGTAAACAATTTATAGTCTATTATTTCCACTGGCAAGTCCCTTTATTAAACTTAAGACTTTCTCAATAAAAAAAGAGCTATGAATCATTGAAATGCTAAATTCTCCATAGCATAGTATTTAAGGCTCATCACTTAATGAGATTGGTATTCATATGGCCAGATTAGTGATAGCAATACATTAAACTTCTAACAGAAAAACTAGGACAAAGTAGTTCTGCGAACAGCTCTGTTGTTTCCACTTCCCTGTCTCCCCGATCCTCCTCCATCTTCACTTCTAAAATCACTGGCTCTTCTTCCTGAACCTCTCCAGGCCTTGCCCTTGGTATCCCCTTGGCCTCATGCATGACTCTTGAGTTTTTCATGTCTCCGTGCTGCTTTTTATCAACACCCTCTGTGGGTTCCTCTCACTGTTTCTTTTCCAACTCCAACTTTCTCTTTCTTCTCAAGCCTCCCAATTAGTGGGATTGCCTTTGTACTTCAACTTGAAAAACAAGCCAAGAGATGTAGTTGGCATACTTTGCACTCCAGAAAGCTTCAACCATATCTTGAAAGTGTAATAATCCCAATTTCTCTATTCATGTGAGGTTCTTCCAACATTCCTATGATTGTCTTCCATCAGCCTCCAGTGCCCTCACTCCCCTTCCTAGAAGTCAACTTCACCAATTTCACTTCTGTCACATTCCCTATCAGTATATAGGTAGAGCACAGTATCACATTTGACAGCTTGAGTTTCCAGGTTCTCAGAACTTTGCTGTTCTGTAACTTGTCCTTGGTGCCTCCCTACCACACATACACACACACATCCACATAGCGATGCCTTAAATAGAGCTTTATATTGAGTGCCAACAGGGTATTAAAATCTTACAGTGGCTAAGTAAATAAGCTAGACTCAGCAGAAGTGACAAAAACTAGCTTGATGTTTATTTCCACACAATTGTCTTTGACTACTGTGGTCATTCAGTTTTCCCCATCCCTGAATAAAAATTTAGGCAGATGCCCTAACTTTTCAACTTACTTACTTCCAGGTATTAATAAATAGTTCATCTTCTAATTTACTAAAGGGTCAGTGTCTTGGTTATTTTTCTCTCATTGCAGAGACAAAATACCTGATGCCCAAAATGAAGGAAGGACAGTTTGTTTAGTTTACTGTTTGTGGAAGTTTCAGTCCATAATTAGCTGGGCTTGAAGGCAGGATGGTGGGACTTAAAGGACACTGTTCATGGTGGCTGCAGCAGAAGACAACAAAGCAACAACAGCAAAAGGGTAAAACAGAGGAGCAAGCCACTTTCCTGCCCTTATATGCAAACTACCTGCCCCAGGAGGGTGTAGCACTCATACCACGGATTCCATCACTAGACAATTAACCAATCACAAACTCCAGATGCAGCCATCTTTGAAATCCCCCCTTCCATGATTGCATGATCCCATGAGTGATGCCCAGACACAAACCATAACGGTCAGTTAAAGCTAGGTGTAGTGGTACATGACTGTAATCCCAGCATGCAGAAGACTGAGGCAGGAGGATTGCTATGAGTTCAAGGCCAACCTGAACCAAATAATAAAACCCTGTCTCAAAACCATACCCAACCCAACCCAGATACAAACCAAACTGAACCCAAACCAAACAAAACCAAACCAAACAAAACAAAATAAAACAACAACAACAACAAAAAACCCAACTAAATAGTTAAATAAAAATCACTGTCCATTCAGTATTTCCCTCTTTCCCCACTTTGGGCTACTTTCCTCCACCTTCAGCTGATATTAATTAATTAGTAATTCATTCTGACTCTGACTCCCAGGGAAGGAGACAAGATAAAGGGGAAATTTCAAGGAAAAGTAGAAGTCTCATAACATTCGAGTCAGTGAAATCTCTGTGTTCTCTCTCAGGTGCTGGTCCTTTTTTGAGTGCTTTTGTGAGTTTTTAAGATACCTATTCCTGTAAGAATTGTCATAAGTGTCTGATGGCCACACATAACAGAGCTCTCAGTCCCAGGATTTTGGTAGCATCTTTCTCTTTGACTTTCTCACTTTGCCAACAGCATACATGGGAAACATCTAAAATGACTCAAAGTCTGGGTGTGGGGCTCAGTGGCAAAGCACTTTCTAGTGTGCACAGGCTCTGGATTTAATCTCTAGCAACACCAAATAATTATTAAAACAAATTTAAGAAATAGAGATACAAAAATAACTCAATTAAAAATTGAACCCACATTTTGAATAACTTTCCAAAGACTATAGATGAGCAATAAGCATGTGAAAAGATGCTCAACATCAATGTTATCAGAGACATATGAATCAAAACTAGAATCTGACACCACTTTGTACCCATTAGACTATAACAAAAAGATGAATGGTAACAAGTGTTGGCAAAGATACTGAGAAATTCAAACTCTCACATTCTGTATTTCTGTTGTTAGTGGGAATATACAGAAACTTTGAAAACAGTCTGGAATGCACTCAAAAGGGCAAACATAAGTTACATGTGGCACTTTTACATTGATCCATAGCCAATTCTACTCCCAGGGATATACTCAAGAGAACTAAAAATATGTTCTCTTGAGTATATCCCTCTTGAGTATATGTTGTTGTACTTGACATACAAGTATTCATAGCATTATTTGTAATAGCCATGAAGTAGAAATAACCCAAGTGCACCTTAACTGAGTAGACAAAATGTAGTAAGTACATCCATATGATAGTATAGTCAATATCGTGGAATATTACTTAGCTATAAAAATTAATGAATTACTGATTGATGCTATGATATAAATGAACCTGGAAAATATTTTACTAAGTAAAAGAGCCAGACCAAAAAGGCATTATACAATTCCATTTCTATAAACACTCATAATAGACATATTGAGGCAAAGTAGATTAGTGGCTACCTACAGCTAGTTGGGGTGGGGTTATGATTAATGGATATAGTCTCTAATTTTATGGAAAGTTTCTATGGTTAGATAATGATGATATTTGTATAACTCCATGAGTACATTAAGACCCACTGAATTGTATACTTTCGAAGGATGTCTTTTATGGTATATGACTTACATCCCAATAAAACTTAAAAAAGAAGAGAGGAAGGAAGATGTGAAGCAAGTTGTTACATCAGGTTACTGTCACTGTCACTGTGGCCCCTTCTTATTGTAAGCATCCCTCTTCTAATGAGTTTTTATTTCTTCAGAAATAAGAACCAGTCCCTGTGTCATCCATGTTTCAGGAAGCACACAGAGTGTTAAGCTCACAGAGTGACTTTTCAGCTCTCCTTCACCTGGCTTCATTCTAAGAATGAGGATGAGGATACACCTCCCTAATGTTCCCCTGGTGATATAGCAAACTAATTCTTCAAATAAATCTTTACTGTGTCAGAAATCCTGGGTTGTTATCCCTCTCTGAAGCAGCTGGTAATGGGATAATGGAAGAATTAAACTGGAAGTCCTTTATAGACACAGTAGTAGATGGCTAAACCAGGAGTCAGTAAACTGTTCTTCGAAAGAGGCAGGTAGTAAAGATTTTAGGGTTCATGGTCTGATATATTCTCTAAGGGAACTATTTAGTTCTTACATTGAAGTATGAAAATAGTCATACACAAAACTAAATGAATGAGCACAGCTGTGTTCCAATAAACCTTAATTACAAAAACAGTGGCTGATTTGTTTAGTTTGCTCTAGAATCACTTGGAAGGTTTGGATGGTGAAAGGAGGTATTTGGCATCCTTTGTTTCAACTCTAAGGACTTATTTGAATGTCCTGGTATAATATCAGATGATAAACACCTTCTCTGCAGCTAAACTCCCTTGCCTGTCTGGCACTTCCAAGTTTCTCACAACCCTGATCAGCCTCACTGGCATTATTGTACCCTCCCATCTCTTCACCCTTCCCTAATGGGTTAGGTAACTGCATCTTCTCGGTCCCCTCCTCACACTGGGAGCACAATCTCAGCTTTGCCATACTTTCACCCTAGGTTCAGTTGGAATCTTTTCACAGTTATTCAAGCTTCAAATTATTTTTCTCTCTCAACCAGTATATTTCACTTGTGTTTGGCAAAGATGATAGGGACCACACTAAATTCTACAGTCTAAAAGTGCTGCGTATCTAGGTCTGCCTTCCGTGTCTAACGTGATGAGCACTAACTACACATAGTTTTTGAGAACTTGAAAAATGTCGAGTGTTGACTAGGAACTAAATTTTAATTTTTGATTTAACTTAAATGTAAAACCTGAAGCAACATATGCTATTTTTTTTAGTTTTATTCCTTCACTTAATCATTGAATTTAGCTTCTAAATTAAGATGTGTTGTGAAATATACACTGAATTTCAAAGACTTAGGAAAAGTCATGTGAAGTATTTCATTAGTATTTCATATAGATTGCCTTTGAAATTATGTTGTTAAAATTAATTTTACCAGTTTTTGTTTACTTTTTTAAATGTGGCTGCTAGAAAATTTAAAATCCCTTATGAGGCTCATCTCTATCTACTGGTCAGTACTGCTCCATACTCCTCAGTACTTCTTGTATTTGACCCACAATAGATCAGCATTAGCATTGCTGCTAGTTACATCTAGCTAAGTAATATGAACTTTGATCTGAAATTTAGTACTGACTGGATTTCCAAAATCATTCTAAGATAGTCCACTAAATTGTAATTTGGAGGATGAGGTTATGAATGAAATACTTTTCATGAAGACCAGTAACTATTTATGTTACAAAAGGGATTTTGCTATTTATTGTTCTTAATAGTATTTTTTGATTCTGGATAATTGTTAACAGGAAAGGGGAAAGAAGAAATGATAAACATGTAACCTGCTTGAACAGGTAGGGAGAAAGGAAATTATGTTTCTCTCCTCCTAGGACTGAGAGCCAAACCCAGCTTCCAAGTGGCCAATGCTGGCCTTTTGCCAACAGTTCAAATGTGTTGGCAAAAGGCCCGCAGTCTCGGAATGTGTAAGAGAAAAACAACTGCTAACCACTTCAGGAGCCCAAGGTACAGGTCTCTTTATTCTTCAACAAAGAAAAAGAGCTAGGGACTTATATGTTACTAACGTTTATCTCTCTTCTAGCAAAACAAACACTAGTGGCTTGTTTAAACTTCTGGTTTCACCTTTGAGTTTCATCTTTGAATATTCTTGAATGGGAAGTGGGGAGAGAAATTCCATTTCAGGCTATAGTCCCTAACAAACTTCTGTAGTAAGCAGATGGTCTCATTGATAGCTCAGGTTTTTGAGACATTTGTGTGTAGACTTTTGGGGTCTCTCTGTGGAAAGACAAGGAGGCATATTGTGTATGAACATTTTTGCATTTGTGGATAACTATATATGACACAGATAAAGAAAAGACACCAGAATAAAATTTAAATGAAACTGGAACTTCAGAGCAATTTGAATTGCTCTCAAAATTAGGTGAATCTGACTTGTTTCCAAAAAGTACAATATGGAAAGGAAGGAGAAACAAGAGTAACTTTATAGGGGAGAACCCTGATAAACACTATCTCAGGCAAGTGGTGAAAGTCAACACAAACAGTGATAAGTCATGTTTGTAGTATCTGATCCTTTATCCCTGTGAGCTCCTCTCCCAAATCTGTAAACCCCAGTCTAAGCACAAAAATAATCCCAAATGACAGACATTTTACAAAATACCTAACCAGTACTCCTTGAAACATTCAGGGTAATAAAAATAAAGGAAGTATGATAAACAGCCTCAGTCAAGGAGAGCCTAAACACATATGACAACTAAAGGTAATGTGGTATCTTGAATGTAATGCTGGAGCAGAAAAAGAACTTAAATACATCTGAACAAATGCTGGACTTAAACTAAATAATGTTCCAATTTTGGTTCATTCACTGTAAAATAAGTATACCATGAAATATATTCATAAAAAACCTGGGTATGGGGTATAAGAGAACTGTCTTTTCCCATGTTGACCTAAAATTATTCCACAATAGAAAGTTTATGTAAAATAAAAATAAAATGTACTTGTTTTCTCCATTGAAGGCCCTAAACACAACTGTTAAGGAAATATATATAAATGACTTCTTGTTAACGTCATTTAAAGAGAAAAAAATAGAAACAAGGATACAAAATTTAATATTCTCAATTCCATGCAATGAAACTATAAGATAATTTTAGGGAAGTTTTTTTGATGCATTGGTAATTACCCCAAAAGTATATCTTCCATCATCCCCAACAAAACTAAGTGAATCTATGGATCACATTGAGTATGAACTGATAAAAGCTCATCCTGGACCTTAGACTGCCCATTCTAATACTGGCCAAATCACTTTTATTAAATGGCATTAATGCTTGCATTTTCCTGGGGGGGGGTAATTTGTAATACAATAAAAAAATTATAAGAGGTCAAACCAAAGTAACAATAGTAAATTTTTTTTTAAGACAAGGGCTCACTATGTAGTCCAGACTAGCCTTGAGTTCACTGTGTAGGCCAGGTGGCCTCAAACTCACAATCTTCCTGCCTCAGCCTCCTGAATGCTTCATATTCAAGTGTGTACTACCACACCTGACATTAGTCTAGTTTCAATAACCCAATCTACTCCCAAATAGCATGAACTGATGTGGAAAGAAACCTTTAGAAATATAAAGTGTTTGTTTAATATGCTAACCACTTGATCATTGTTTTTTTCTCAATTTAGATAATAAGGTAAAATTATAAGTTGAATAATACTAGTTTCCAATAAGAAACCAGAATCTGTTAATTTTGTTTCCATTACATCTTTGATTCTAGAATGGAAAACTAGGTTTTAAAAAAATGTTGCAAATTTAGTAACATGGTATTATACTCTTACAACTGATTGCCTGCCAAGAAAGCTTAATTATCATTAAGAGTGTGTGCAAATGTTTTAGTTAGAATAAAAAAAAAACACAGTAACAAGAAAAACAGATCAATCATGCTACTCATTCAACAAACATTAAGTCAGCATCTGCTATGTCCTAGGCCCTGTGCTGATCACAGGGAACACAGTGAAGGACAAACAGATGCATGTGCTTGTGCCGAATGGCATTCAGCAAGTGAACTGTGTCAAGTTACATAACCAATTTGACTGAGCAGTCTCAACAGCTTGAGGATACACATAGAACCATTTTATTTTCCAGTAAATGTTTTCAACTCTGCTCTGTTCATCCTTTTTAGTAGGTAGCAGGACCCAAGTATGGTCTTGGTCCTAGTCCATACTTTGTTGTTCTTTTTACTTATTAAAGCATAATGCTTTGCTTAGCACTCAGTTCTGTTCTGAGTGCTACATTAAATCACTTACTTAATCAAGGACTCCTTTTCTTCCATGTGACTAGATTTACAGTTTAGGGAAAGTATGTATGGAAAGTGGTGGATTCTTTCATATCATATTTCCCTTTCTACAGTCTTGCTCCTTCTAGGTCCAACCTACAACTGTGAGAAATAAAGTCAGGTATGGGACAATTTAGATAATGCTGATTTCTCTTTTTCTTGTTACCATCCCTGATGAAACCATGACAGATACTATGACTGACAAGCTGTAGGGAGCTACTGCCCCTACTGGCTTACAAATGAAGAGTTCATGCAAGTAGCTTCAGCAGTTTTGGTGGTCTCTTGAGAGACTCAGGCACATCTACCTGTTGGCAACCCTGTACCATATTCCTTGGACACACACATTTCTTTTCCCCATACTAGAATAAGCAAGCCTGCAAGCCCACATCTTAATTATGCATCATAGTCCCAAGTCTGAAGGGTATCAACACAACAACAGATCCATCCTCTCTACCTAACTGGAAAACTCTCATTTCCTGTCTGGGCTGGTACTACAGACACTAACTCTTCTGTGACACTTTCTTCTTTTTTGATCTGTTTCAAATAGAAACAGATCAAAAGCCCAGCACCAGAGAGTACATCCAAGTAAGAAAGGAGATGTCAGTCCCCAGATACACTTATATATATTTACCAGCAACTGTCTGGCTAACAATGTACCACTTCTTGGACTTCAGAAAGAACTATTAAAGCCTCTTTCCTATAAAGAAATAAAAGAAGGGAACTGTTTCATGCTGCTGTCTTCAACGGTCATTGGATATACCAACGAATTAACTAGTCACTCATTTCCCAGTCTACAAGATGCCTGAAGCCAGCAGGCCTCCAGATAAGAAATGTGGGAAATTACAGGTGAAGAGAAATATGCCTGAGAAATCCAGATGCAGAATATCTGTTTCACAATATTTATTAAAGCTGGACATCTGACTGCCGTATGGCCTAGCAATTCTACTGTTAGTTATATATTCAACAAAAGTAAGTACATATGTGGGTCCACAAAAATACAACAGTGTTCACGGTAGTATTTTTCATAATAGCTCCAAACCAGAAAGAATGTAGTATGTAGTAGAATGGGCTAAATCATGGCATTCACACAAAGAAATATTTTGGAGCAAAGAAAAGAAATTGCTTTATGCAACATGGGTGAAATTCACAATATAATATTAGGAATTAGGAGAAGAGTGTGCTACAAACATTTTATTTTTAGTAAAAGTGTGTTCATTGAGTTCTACACTTTAAGCAGTTTCCTGTAAAGCAGGTGAATTTTATGGTAATACAGGGTTTACTTTTTTAAAAGATGTTACTTTCAAAAAAAATTGTAAAAAAATTATGTCTAAAGAAGTCAATTTAACATATGCAGCTTATTAAGTTAGTGCTAGCATATCCCTGGTGAAGCAGAACTTTTTATTTAGATCAAACTTCTAAATTATCTCATTTGTTTTCAATTCCAAGTGTTCTTTGCATGTACAAAATGATGTGGAGACAGGTAATATGTTAGATCCATTAGTAGAGGAACGTCTCAAAGTGTTAATGATGCCAATTTTATATCAAGTTTTCAGAGGCTTCAAAGAGAAAGTCAGGGTAAGTCCAGTAATAGTTTCTCATTGTTTTTATATACAGGGAATTGAGGTTGGAAGTACATGCTGACAAAAGTGAAACAGCTCTCAGTTTCAATGCTATTGTAAATTCATCTTAAAATGTCAACACTGGAGAAAAATTTACTTAGTTTTTCTAGTTGCATTATTTTTATTTAGTTATTAAAATTCAAGGTTTAAATCATAATACTTTGACTAATTAACCTTATTACAAGCAGATCTAAAAACTACATTAAAATCATATTAAAGGAGCTATTACAATTACCATCCTTGTTCCCATTAACTTTTAACAACAGGGCACGACAACACTAAGAAACAGTCATCTCTTGCATTTCAAATATACTCTTCCTTTCAGGTTATAAACTTCAGTTCATTTCTCATTGTCTGTTCTTCTCAACAACCACATTCTACTGTTTCATCCTCCACTGAAGCCTTCCCTCTGGCCAAATGATTCAAATCACCCTCTGACTCTTTACTCTTAATTTCCAACACAGATCTAGCCAAAAGCCCTCAATAGTAACCAGGCCACTGTCTCAACAGTTCACTACATTGAAAGTTTTCTGCCACCCAGGCAATATTTCTAGACACAAACAAAATGCAGACCAGCTTCCTGCCAAAGTACAACATATACCATCTGGGATCCAGTAGTCAATACCATTCTCAGTAGAACACTCCTAAGGCTCATCCTACCCAGCACATTTCTGTCAGTACTCTGATTTTCCAGGCTCTGACCAGAGTCTGCCATACAGTTTACAGCATATGGAGGCAGCCTCTTTGGCCAGTCTTTCAAAACCTTTCCAAATTAATTCCCAAGGCTCTTAAGCCACATGGACAGGCAATGTCACAGTGATGACACTGCCTGTCCCACTTTCCTGGTAACAATTTCCGTATCTGTCAGTGACTTACTACAGAAACAAATATAAAACAAGATTTACAAACGTGTAAGAAATTACAAGATTGGTTTATGATAGTCAACCAGTGTTGGATGAGGAAACATGCAGTGTGTCTGTCTGCACACTGGAAGCTAAAGGTTTCAGACCAAAGTCTGGAGTTCACTGCAGTATTCTATGCAAGTCTGTATCAGGAGGCCGATGGGTGTGCACCAGAAGGCTAGCCTATGCCAGAAGATTAAAGGACCCAAGGTGTAAGCCAAAGAGTCCATTCAATAAGCCAGGAGATAACATCCAAACTGAAGGGGAAGACTGGAGCTCCTCCAAAGAACATAAGCCAGTGCAGCCTTCCTCATTTCCCTACCTTCTATGAGATGAGCCACCCTAGGGTGGGTCTCCTACAACCTAGGGTACAGATAGCTACTGTAGGGCAGGTCCTCTATACCCTAATGTGTAGAATTACTGAGCTGATAAGTTTGACTTCTAAACTTCTCAAGTTGACGCAATCAACCAACCACTACACTCTTATCACTCACCAAATCTCTTATACCCCCAAAACATCTCAAAGTCATCCTTTCCTTAACAAGTTGTTACAAAGATACAGATGACATGTGCTAAATGAAACCAAGCTTTTGCCCTTAACATTCTATCTTCTGCAGTTGTCACAATTATTTTCCTAAAAGTATAAATGGGATCTTATCCTCCTGACTGCTGAAACTTTTTGGGGAATTTCCATTGACCAGAGGTTAAATTTCCAACTTTTTAGTTGAGGTAGATTTTCAAAGTTTATATACCATAGGGCTTTCCATCCTCACCACCTTCCTGCCTCTTTTCCCTTCCTTGTCCTGCCACCCAAGATGGATTAGTTGCCCAAATAGGATCTGTACTTCTCAAATTGGGAAGAGTACAAAGCCATCAAAGTTTGAGTGTTTTTTCACCACCATTACATTGGGCAGGTTTAACATAACAGTTTTGAGTGATTTGTTTTGTCTAAAGCAGGGAAGAAAGTTAGATGGGTTGCTTCAAAAAGAAGGGTCAACTGGATGAGTCAGCTATTTGTCATGGATGAAGAGACCATATACCTTAACTTGTATTTAATTGATCACCCTTTGAATATTTTGCTTGGTGTGAGAATGAGTGCAATAAGAATTAAATGTATGTAATTGTTCATGTACATCTGAATAGACCAAGACATGTTAACTTTTCACAAATCTGCCACTGGAAACTATGGTTTAAGTTTACCAGGGGTGGATTGTGTTGGATTAACTAATGGTCAATTTGAAACACCCCACTGAACTGAATCAGTGTGGTACTGGGTGTGGAAGAGTCACCTAAAGATTGCTGCCAGCAGCGTAAGTGGAGAACTAGAGGGATAGGTGCTGTGCTGGCAGTTTTCCTGGAGAAGCTTGTCATGCTGGCTCTCCTGATACAAACTTAGCTGTTGTCATCGTCATCGAGCTCAGGTCCTTGTTGTTGCCGAGCATGGGGGTAGTTCTCTTCAGGGGAGTTCTGGTCCTTATTTTGAACATTGCTTCCTGCCTCTCGTGAAGATTCCTCAGCCTACTGGCACAGATCTATCATCCTGCTGGCACACACATTCTAGCTCCCACTTGACCTTTGGGCCTTCCCAGGTAGATCTTGATACAGGCTTCCATGAGACATTGTTATGGGCACTAGGCCTCCATGGGCACTGGACTCAAGGAGGACACTGTTGTAAGATCCAGGGCCTCAGCTGGATTCTTTGGGTCTCTAGTGTGTGGACAGATCTCTTGCATTCTTTGAGTGAATATTATAAAATATATAATATTACATATTATAAAATATATTTTATATTATGGAGGTTTAGCTCAGCGGCATAAGTGGCTGCTTGGCAAATGCGAGATCGTGAGTTCGATCTTCAGCACCACACACACACACACACACACAAAAAAAACCCCTATAAATTATGTGTTCTATATTAAATATTTTCCCTTATAAACCATGGCTACAACATAGAGAATAGGATTAATTAAAAAGTAAATGTAATTCACCTAGCTTAGACATCCAGTAAAGATTTATATTCCTACTTCTTTAAAGTGCATATACTTTTAATATTGTGCTTTTCTAGGTACTTGATTGCTAGAATAACTACAGTTCTTTTTAAACTAAATAATAATGATATAAAAATGCTCACATCTCAAGATTCTGAATGTCAGTTTGTGGCTTTAATTCCTAGTAAAATTTTTAAATCTGTACTAATAAATGAGGCTGTACACATGGGGGTTGCACAGGAGGTCATAGGGCATCTAATTTCTTTTTAAAAAGTATAAAATGTTGGTTTTGATAGAAGATATATTGATGTTTATTCCAAGACTATTCTTATACATTTAAAACATTTTGAAGTAAAAAGAAAACTATAGAATAGTCAACTATCTATTGTCCTCTATGCTCTAGTATAATCTCAGTATTTGCTAAAGGCTGCAAGACAGAGGATGTGTCACATCTTTAACCTATGACCTCTGTAGAAGCAGCAACCACCTTGGTGCACTAAACATGCAATTCTGAGTGCTTGCTTTGGCTTTGATTTTGAGTACTCAACAATTCTTTTGTGATCTTGTGCAATGCATTTTTGTCTGGCCCTCAATTCCTTCACCTTTAAAAAACTTATCAATAGTGCTAAGGTAACAGCTCGAGTCCTACAGTGAATCTTGACAATCATAAGAGTAGAGATTCTAGTAAGCATTTTAATTTGTCCAATTATATGAGACAGATTATCCCTAATCTATGCATCAAATTGAGGAAATCAAGAATTGAAAAGGTTAAATAAATTGACAATATGTACAAATACACAGGTATTTTAATTCAGATAAATCTGTCATTTTCTGACTGAGAAGTCCAGGCCTGGTCTTAACCAGATCCAAGGACTCCTTCTAGGTCAGATCCATATTATTAAGGAGCATTTCCCACAACAGCTCTGAATAGGGTGGTCATATAACTTACCTTGCAAACCATGACACTTTGAGAGTAAAGGGGAGCACTGTTCATAATTACTCTAGGACCACAGGCGTAATCCAGGGCTTTGTGTACATATGTAGTCACCACAGTTTTGAATCTTCAGTAACCTTTTCAGACATACCAATTCAGGATAGTAGCTTGCAAGAAGATGTATTTAGATCCCAATCTAAAGTTTCATGTCCTATTAGCACTGAAAGTCCTCCTAACTCAGCTGGCAGAAATAAATGGTTCCAACGGTGTCTTCTGATGGCATCTTCATACACAGCTGCCATCCTCAGAGATACAACAGCTGCTTCATCGTTCACCCAGGGCTTATCCCTTAGTGCCTTATTCACCCTCTGGAGCACAGTTTCTATTTCTTCTCTTGCTGAGGCAGTTTTTAAAATTCTATCTCAAAAAACAAGATTTATTTCTAGAAGCCTTTGATATGGTGTAAGAGTGGGATGTTGTTGCCCTCTGGTGTTACCAAGGAGGCAGCAAGCCACTGCAGAGCATTGGTCAGGGCAAGGATGAAGGAGGTAAGGAAACACAGAACACTAGCCCTTATAGAACACTGGCCCTTAAATGCAAATGCATTTAACACATATTCCTATTTAATCCTTATAACAACTTTGCAGAGCCTATTTTTACAGTCATTCTTATAGATTAAAAAAACACTCAGATTTCAATCCATTTCTTCAGTGTGATTTTGAATTAACTACTCACCCTCTTTAGCATTAGAAGTTCTGGGTCTGTCTTAATATCGTTGTATAGGCCTTATAAAAACAGACGTTGTCCACTTTTTATGCTTTGATCTTGTAACTTGAACAACTACTTCTAAGATAACAATATGTAATTTAGTCAATACATAACTAGTGATTTCTTATTATTTTTTTGAAATTCTGTATTACTTCTACTTTTGCTTTTTTTTCTCTGAATAAAAAAGTATGCAAAATTGAATACGTATGATTTTTAAAAATGAATCTGAGAGTACTTTAAAATGAAGTATGATGAGAGGTCCCATGATATAAGTGCTTATGTGATTTAACTAGCAATAAACTTCTACATTTTTTGGTAATATTTTCTTAAACTTTCATAAAAATTAACCTTTCCACTGACCCTTTCCTCTCTTACTTGTGATCTTCCTATCATTTTCTCCACACCTTTTCTCACTTGGTGTTAGTTGTGGTTAATTTGATTGCTCTGTCCACAAACCTTGTGTGATAAACTAAGGGCTGAGATTGTCTTTTAAAATCTCAAACCTCTGTAACATATCACAGTGCCCCTTTAAGAACAGACCCTTAAGACATTTGCAGAATCTGGACTGAAATGGATGTCATTGTCTTTGATGAGATTTTAATTCCAAGAGGTTAATGTTTTCTTCCCACTTGGTAACATCTCACTGTGCCCTCTTACAATATTAACTGACTATGCTAAATGTCTGACAGCTGGCAGAATCAGAGCTCTCCAACTCAAATTCACATGCTGTGGAAAGCATAAGACAACAAATCCTGCAGTTGCGAAGTGGACAGGAGGTATGATCTCTCTCCACATCTAAGAGTGGAGGCTGGTGAGCAGTGTTTTGCCATGATCATTCGCCTTTTCATCTTCTTTCATTTTCCTTTCGCTTCTTCTGTATTTAGTATTCTGTTCTATTCTGACACCATCTATCCTCATTCAGTTGTCCCTTAAATAGAATCTTTGTGCTTTTTCCTTTCCCTAAATGGTTTTCATTAATCCTGACTCTAGCATGTCCTCTGTTTTCAGGGATATGCAGCAAACCTCCTCACCTCTAATTCTGCTACAGTTCAGCTGCCTTCCCACAGGCTATATATTAACCCTGTTTAAGCAACTCTTTAAATTCCTGGCATGCTCAGTCAGCAGCATCATTAGCAGCAGCACCATTTGCTAGGAGTTTAACCCCTGGCTCCCTGGACTTTAATGGTAGAGGCAGATTGGAAACCCAACTTCTCAAAACAAAACAGAAAGTAAGCAAAATAACTAGGTTAAAGTCACATAGTATCAAAATGCTCCCCTAAAATTCCACTGATTCAAAGTGTTAACAAGATACATTTTGATACTGCAAAGCATAATTCTAGTGTACTTATGTTAGTTTTGTATATAATAGCAAAATATCAGAACCAATTTTTTTTTTTTAACCAGGGATCAAACTCATGACTTGGCACTTGCCAGGCAGGTGCTTGTGCCACTGAGCTAAACCCCTGGCCCTAGAACCAATTTCAATACTCAATAAATATAAACTTTAGCCATTTGAAAGCACAACCAAAACATTTTAAATGACGTCATATTATTCTGGGGGTTTGAAGTATGTTTATTAACATAGAGAAACACTTACGTTACTCTGGAAAAAATGCATAAAATGAAAAGTAGGAACCATGATAAATTGTATATATTTTCATCCAACTATTTTTCTGTTTTTAAAACATAGAAAAAGAACTCTTACCAGTTTTAAAAGCATGTTTATGTGTTCATAGTAGTAACAAATCAAAGTCAATCTGGTAGCTGTGTTGTAAGTACAGTAGCTTAACAAAATAAATCCACAGCCAACAGGAGAGAGAAAGCATTTTATTGCTTCCACCAGTTCCTAGAACTCTTGCTTCTATTCATACCATCAATATAAAAATGAATAAACAAGCAAACACTTTTATTTCTCTTCTTTCTATACTCTCTTTCTTCCTGAGTCATCCCAGTTCCTCTTCTTGGAATCTCTGTCAAAGATAAGAAAAGTGGAATAGATCATAACAAAATGTATCCCCTCTCCTCTCTTCTCATTATATCCCTGAAAATTAATAAGTCACTGTCACCAGAAAAAAGCTAATGACCCATGAGTATGCAATTCTACTGGACTGTGACAGTTCTACCACTGTAGTTTCAGACAGACAAGAACTTTTATAGTAAATTGCCTAATTTTGGAAAATGGGCAAAATATTAATTTACTTTTGAAAACCATAATTAAGATACTCTCAATCCTTTGCCACAAATGCTAAAAGCATTTTATGAAAAAATTTCTGTCTGACACTTGTTTTCAGGAAGTGCCAAGAGTCCCTAACACTTGTCCCTCCAAACAGCTGAGTATTTCCATGGACAAACAATGGCATCTACTTGGAGCCTCTTTAATGTGTATTTAAGCAAGTGTTCAAAGAACAGTTCAGTTCCATCAAACAGTCATTTCCAATTATTCTGTTAGGATTCAAAACAATCAAATCAAGAAATTCTACTAAACAATATTAGCAAAAATGGGAGGTCATCATAGGTCCATTAACTAAGACCACCACTGTGGCTTGGAATTTTGGGAAGATGTATACAGGGAAGTGTAGACTCAACTAATTCTTTGATAAGTTTTCCAATCAAGTGAGTTCGTACACTTGATTCCATATGATTATTCTTATTATGGTACCGCAAACATATATATACAACACCTCCCAACTGTCGACTGAGTTTGAATATCTACAAAATATAAGTTGAATTTGAGAAACTTAAAACCCTAAAACACAACAGGACTGACAGACTGAGATTAATACTGAATTTGTAGAAATTCCTTACAAATAATAGCACAGTAATACACTATCAGTCACCTTTTGTACAATGTAACTGATAATAATAGGCTTTTACTCACTATAAAACAGACAGAAGAAAGATGAGAGTTAAACATGTCCTACTATTCATCTACAATATATCTTACTGAGTACTTTTCCATGGTTCTTCAAACCTTATACTAGTTTTAACTGGAGTGTTTTATCCCTAGCTAAGAAATACAAGAGGAACAATAGGCCTAGTGATGGGAACATTCATTTAATTTCTAAAGCAGTGTAATTAGGTTTCCCTAGCAATTTCCAAAGAGGCAGAAAGAGGATCCCAAGCCATCTTCAATTTTTCTGAAGGCTCACAGAATAGTTAAAAAATGATAATAAAAGGATACTTATCGTCATTGAATTAATGCAGAAAGTTAGAAGAGGACCAGCCAGGATCACTGCTGTGATGCTCAGAAATTGACAGACCATCTTTGATTTCTGGATTCACTGACAAGTTTTCAGATCCAAAGGGTTTAATGAGGAAAACAACAATAGGAAACTCCTCCTTTTCCTTCACTATCAAGTTTATTACTTCTCATTCCTTCTTTTATCAAGATGAAAGATAATGGAATCAAATTAACTTTCTACAGAATGAAAAGAGGTTTAATTATGTTGAGTGATCAAATATATTTATATCACATATCTGGTGAACTTTTTGTTAATGTTGTAGTGGTCATATTGTGACCATCGTTCCTTGTCCATAAATTTATACTATGTCTGCATTAAGTCTTCCAACACATAGGTACAGCCCTGGAGAAAGGCCTGTCTCCAAATTCTCCAACCTATATTTTAATTTTTTGCAGAATTTGAAGGCATTTTTACTAAAGAATATGAACATAAGAATCTCGATGAAAACTGAATACACTATGATTCTAAAAGGCAGAGTCTGGAGGAGGCCAATCAGAGATCACTGACCTCATCATTTATAGAAACCATGTATTCTTCTCCAAAAGTAATAGCAAGGAAGTCTCTATGTGGCTAACTTTTAAACATAATAATTTAAGCATTATCAAGCTTATTCTGTGTGAGTTCAGGGAAAGAAACACTAGGGTATCTATTATAAAAGGACTCAATACTTAACTTCTTTCCTATACACTATTTTCCAAACAGTTAAAGCCATGTCTTATTTCTAAATTTTCTTTAATAAGTTTAATAAATACTGTGCAAAGATGAAAGAAAAAAACACCCCAACCTCTAAAGTGGCAAGAAGTATCTAGACTGTGGTACCCACTCATCTCCATAATGTACCTTTGCATTTCCTAATGGCTTTATGTTCTCTCAAATTTTTTCCTTAGAAAATATGCTGGATTTTCACCTGCAACAGGAAGGTAGAAGAAATATTCTTCACTTTGAATCTAGCATTCAATGTCACATACTCTATAAGTGGTGGGTTGGAAAAGTCAGATGTTTATGGTGATCAATCAAAGCTACTCTTTTGGTTCTGAAAGAAGGCATGACTCAGTACTCTTCAGAAATAACTGCTTGGCCAGTTGTGTCAGTTAAGAACTCAAGCTGGGGACACTAAGGAAAGTAGTACATTCTTATGCTATCAGTCTCTCTAACATCTTTTTTCCTTCCACTGGGGAAAAAAGTAGAAGACATGTCATGGATTAAGTCAATATCTGAATCTAACTTTATGGTCACCACGAACAGATTCATACATTCAGAAAATACAAGTCCTTTTTCTTTTTTAAAAAAGTGACATAGAATGTAAATTAAATACAGAGTTATGAATTTATCATTTTCTCATGTAAATATTTGAGAAATGATTAAAGGAATGAGAAAAAATTGGAAAATATTTTTGGCTTAATACTCTTTAGGAGATTCCCTTTATCTCCTCCCCAAAATATTTATAGGTGTGAAAACATTAAAAATAAGAGGTGGAAATAAGTATCTCAAAGTAGGATATGCCATACTCTTTCCTCACCTATCTTTAGGATCTCAAAGCTCTAAAAGATTCACCCTTACACAATGTGCATGCTCTACTAAACGTAGAAAAATCATTTGGCTAAGTAGTTACAAATTACTAAAGAAAACCAAGCTTATAACAGGGGAAACACATGCTGTCTTTCCCTAAACTACTTAAGATTTTAATTAAAAGCTTGTAATCGTAAGCAATTTTTAATCTCTGTAATGCTTTCTTCAATATTTAAATATACCTAAATAGGTTTATCAGAAATACTGGGATTATACAAGATTTGGCAATCATGCTGTCCATACTACTGATATAAACATGTTATATAAATACATGTTGTATAAATATACTGACATATTGTATATTTATAATACTAATATATTGCTAGCTTCTCTGAAGACTTGTACCAAACCCTATGAATCCATTCACAGCACATAGTGTGTACATAATTACAAAAATGAGATATTTTGTGATCATTTGCCTATTTTTGCTGATCAATCCCTATTTTTCCCTAGTTTTGCCTGTAATTCTGGGTCAACATTCTCCAGATGCCTTGGTAAGTTGCTTCTGAGTAGGTCTGGCAAACAGGAATCCTGACTGCATTGCCGGGGAGTGGAAGAAAAGAAGACTCTCCAATCTCTCCCCGCTCTCTCTCCCCCTACCACCATATCCCACCCCACCCCAATACACATACCAGGCTCCTCCTCACACTTCGCGTGATATCTCTGGCAGTGGTTGTTCCCTCCATAGCATTAGCTCCCATGGAATAATTCTGTGTTTCTATGTCTCACAAAGCAGCAGTTGAGTGCTTCTAGCTCAGTGATGGTGAATCTATGGTATGTGTGCCAGACCGGCTGTTTGTCAGCATTAGAAGTTCTAAATGTTTCATCACTACGAGAGTCTACTGGATGGCTTGGTAACACTATGCCCTCCCAGCCCAAACAATGGTAGAAGTTTTCTGTTTTTCCTACTTTTAGGACTGCCTCAATAGTTTGATGCCCCAGTTCTTCCATTACTTATGTAATCATTCTCCTTGCACTAATTATCTTCTATCTGGTATACCCAGAGTAAGTTTTGTTTTACTGAATTGCTCCTTACTGATACAACACTTGGTACCAGGAATAGTCCAAGGAAATACATACTCAACATAGAACTCTAAGATTGTGTTGTCATCTCTGAATTCAGTAATAACCTCCTTACAGGCAAGAAACAGGATAGTAACAGCACTCAGTGATTTTACAATTATTTAAACTATAAGCTGTGGTTTCTTGACACATAATGCAAGTAGAAGGCAAGGCTTGTTTGCTCTTATACTTTCCCTATGGTTCCTTTCTTTTGAGTGGACTGAGGCAGTAGCATCTTCCAAGGCTTATCAGTCACTTTTGGTTAGCAGTAACAGACATAGCGCAAAATTAGAATGGGAAGGAGGGGAAGCTAGCAAATTTCTCTTCCTCTTATTACATCATGTCATTTCTAGCATTCTGCACCTTCTGGCATCCCAACCCCAGAAGTAGTGTCTGTCTCTGTCTCATCCTCCCCTCCCCACAATGGACAGCTCCTGCCATAGTTGTAGCTTCTGAAAGATCAATTCAGCTTCTTGGATATAAACCCCAGCTTCCTACACTCCTTGCAGATGAAAAAGTGAGTCCTAAAGCAGGGAATCAAGATAATGTACCACAGCATTACCTCAAGCTACTCGAGGTTCTCTAAGACACTGTGAAAACATCTGTTTTCCTCTCTCCAGAACACCCAGGGACATGTACAAGGAAAACGCTGGTAGATAATGTATAGCCTCTTGGGTTGCAGCTGTTATGGGGTTAAACCTGATACTTATTGACTCCCTCCTCCATTATCCACAATGTTCCCCCTTCCTTGGCTAGATCCTTAGTTGGTCTTGGTGGCTGACTAGGGGGTCAACTTGATGACTGTGCCCCTTTCACATAATATAGCACTCATCAATTTGGTATCAATATAGGGAAAAAGAGTATCAAGAGTTGCCTATTATACACACCTGAGTGCCAAAAACAACTGCTGCCACTGTATAAAACTACTGTATAATAGCAGTTGAACCTCTCTACCACAGGTCTGCAGAGCCCCATGGCTCAATGAAAAGGGCCATTTGCACTACAGCACAGACATACTGCACAACCCTTTTCTGCTTTCTGCACCAACCTGTGCCCAGGATCACACAGCTATTGACTTACCAACTTTCCTGGCCTCAATTTCATCTAAAAAAAGAGAATTAAAGTGTATATAAATGCATTATTGTGAGGACTGAGTTAATGTATATGAAGCATGCAGTGTCTGGCATATAATCCTTCAATGGTATGTACTATTTTTGTATTAATTTATATATTTGCCAAGATCTATCAACAAGATCCCTTGTATCTTTACAAACAAGTATTTATACTATGCTTAGAAAACACAGGACTGTGTTTGGATTTTCAGTATGTTTTACTGTTGTATTTCAGCATATTTGATTTGCTTCAACAGAAATTCAAATCCCCTTGCTATGCTGTATCTATCAAAAAGCCAAATCTGAATATATGAAGTTAGCATCTAGGTAAGCGACTCTGGATTAACGGGGTATAGGGGTCATTGGATAAATACTTTTCTACATTGGTGGACATTCTGAGGTGCATTGGACATGTGGAAGTTCCACATAGGATCATGCCTCAGTTGTCTACAAAAATGATTAACTCAGTAACTGTTGTATTGGCTTTCCTCCTTCCCTGATTCCTTGTCTATTTTTGTTGAGATCACAGCCTATCAGAAGCTAAAAGGCTGTGTTGAAATGGATTTAATGGGCCCAAACAGAATTCAGTAGTACAACTAGTCCACTGTAGCAAAACATTGTTGTGTTCATTTCATGCCCTTGGCTCACTTCATCATTCTCACCAATCTTAGCAACTTAATGCATACAGGTATAACTTAATGGTTAATGCATTTTGCTGGAGTCATACCCAGTTTCTTGCTTTCAGTACCAACCCTACTTCTCCATTATCACTATATGGATGCCTGAAGAAATTTGTTAATTTGATACATGCACAAATATTAATGGGAAGGAAAAGGAATTCACACTCATTGAGTAACCCTTCTCTCAGGGAGATAGGGATCCACAAATAAATTCTCTCCTTTCCTATCCCTCATGTAAACAATGCAAAAGAATATTTTCAGTCTTCAGAAGGTTCTTTTAAGTTTTATGTCCCTGTAAACCCACAGTGGTGATAAGTACAATCTGCTTTCCTTCCTTATTTCACTATTCCTAATCATTCATTTTTCCTAGGATCATTTATCCAAATCAACTTGTTTTGGTCTCTGGTTTTGAAGAGAGTTAATTCTTTCATGAGATTTTATCTCCACTCCACCAATGAGTATATATTTTGCCAAGGGTAGTAACAGTGAATGCCAGGACACTTGGTGAAAATCTTTGATGCTGTAGCCCAAGAGTCTTACCAAAAAGGCATTTACTATAAACCCTGAACTTCAAGATCAACTTCACAGGGGCATGTTGCTGGAGGAGTCATTAAAGGCTGGCCTACATAAAGGGTCCTATAAAAACAAAGCCCTTACGGTCAGCAGCCGGTTCACATCGGGTCCTCAGTTAAAATGGCTCAATCAATAGGTACTAAGCTTTGACCCAGAGAATGCTGTTGATGTTCCAAAATAATGCCATTGTCTCTGTAAGCATTTAATAAGCTGATGTTCATTTCACTGTTACAATAATGTTCTGAATCATACAACTTGGGTCATTTCTTAGCTGAATATCTCTACAGTTTGCAGAATTTCTAATTATTCTACTGTGTAACCTTCCTTTCTTCCCCACCCTTTTTCCAACATCCTAAGATCACTATTCCAACTAAAATACTTCAGCATCCTGTGTTATAAATACATGCATATTGTAGTTTCTTTGAAGATAGGGAGCTTGTCTTTCATCTTTATATCCTCCACAGTACACCTTGATCACAGAGGATACCTAAATGTGTTTTGAATGAATTTACTCTAGGTCTAGGTCTTATAGTTGTAGAGTGTGGGTAATTCTGGTTCTGGTAATTCAGCTTATCTGACGGCTGTCTGTCACTCAGGATAAGCTAAACTGAAATACTAATAACCTTTATTAAAGAAACAAATCTAGCGCTTGTTTCTTATTGATTGTACTGTTATGTCTAAAGGTCATCAGGGAGAGTCCTGGTCATCTAAGTCACTTAAAGATCTAGAAGGAGATGTTCATCTCAACATACACTTCCATAATCGCCAATACACAGCAAAATGAACTTATCAAGTCACATATTGGCTCTTTAAATTCTACTCAGAAGTGACACATGTCCCTCTGCTTGGATTTCTTTTTGGCTGAGAAAACTACATGAGAAGATTCAAAACTATTTTAAATGAAGTTCTTGTTTAAGTAATACTTCTGTGAGAACAAATTGTAGCATAAATTTGTAAACATTTTGCCTAAATTACCTTGGCTCCCTAGGTTCACTTTGTAAGAGAAGTGCCAACCTAAAAGCAGAAACTTACACTACACAAATACAAATCAAAAACCAAGACAAAAGTACGCAGTTGCAAAATGGCCATTTATTGCCTACAGGGAAGGAAAGGGAGGGAGAAAAGAAGTACACAGGTGCAAGGAAACAAGCATATATTTAGCCCTATACATCATGTGTGAGCAGTACCCAATCTCCAAAATGGAAAAAGTTTTTTGTCATCTGACAGTAGTTAAGGTTCTTAAGCACCTCCCTTCTGAGCTGCCACAAGATATAAAAGGCAGGACTGCTTTGTTTAGTCAATGTTCACATTAATGAAAAGACACTATCACCTAACTGTGTCCTTTTACACACACATTTTGTATAGTGTCTATTGTGAAAAATATCTCAGCTAAGCAGTTTGGTCAAGATTCAGACTCATCAATTGTTTAATAAATAGAAAAATAAAAGCAGCTGGTGATTTTGTCAGGAAGAATGTGTTCAATAAGAATAGAACCACTTTCTCCAGGGATGACAGTGTAAAATGTTTAGAACACTAAGAATCAGTCTATTAAACATTAAACACTAGCAAGCTACAATTACATGGCACTTTTTAAAAATCATTTAATTTAAAAAAGAAAACCTTAGATTTTAAACCAATTATTGGAACACAGCAACAAACTGATTTAATGTTTGGCTTTTTCTTCAGACAAAATCAAAGTAAACTCAAAACAGAATTTATTTTGGAATAAATAGTATTAACAGAAACTATCAAAAGTGTTCAGTAAAAAATTACTAAACACCTTGCTCAATTTTAAAAATTGAGCAAATCATGTGCTTTGCTTTCTGACCATTGGAATTAGTTACAAAAGCATTTCACAGGCCATAAAATGAGTAAAATATATGCAAAACAATGAATTAGTTAATTTAATGTCAGGTAATGAAAATGAATGGACTCTTCCCTACTCAAATGGTAAACTGAGTAGAAGAGTAGACAACCACATGGAAGATTAGTTGGCACTTATTATTTGGTTGAAAGAAATCACAATAGAAGATATAAATTAATCCATAGTGAATTTGACCAAACATCTGGGCCCTTTCAAAGAGAAAACATAAGTACATTCTCTTAAATTGGGGGTGGGGGAAATCTCTTTTTATTGTCCCACTTCAGAGGCAAAAAAGTTGAAATACTGCAAATACTCCTATTGAACTCTGGAACTCAGCTTCTCTTTGATGAAAGAATTGTTTGCATTTGGACAACTGTACCAATGCCCACAGTGCACTTCTCAGTGCTGCTGGTGTTTTAAGAAATTTGCCACTCACAACACTGAACAATTCCAGATCCAGTGTGCTGTAACACAGTCATCCAAACCACCCCACCCCAAAAGTTGGCAGAGCACCGCTCAGAAATTTCACAGGTAAGGGAATATATTTTTAGCAAGTCAAGCACAGAGAAAAGACAGTACAGTTTCTCAACAAATACAAATCCAGATACTGCATCACTCACTGCATCAAGATTGAAACAAGTAGAAAGTTACCACGCCCATCAAGCAAGAAGCAAAGCCACTGTTTCACACATCAATGCTGAGCCAATTTTGTGAGTTTGGATAACTACAGGCAAATTAAACAAATGTTTTACATACATATAACTGGTAACTTTAAAGAAAACATCAGTAATTTAAAATTAACACAAACCTGAAATGAATAAGAATGGACCATTCTGAAAAAGCTATCATGATTGTTATGCTTTAGAGTTAAAAGTAACAGACATAGAAATAGAAATAATGAGATGGTTATAACAAAACTAACTAGTAAAAGGAGCCAAATTATGCATTCTAAAAGATTCTAAAAGCCAAATGTACCATGCTACTGTGCCAAAAGAGTCATATCACTTGGCATTTGCACACTCTTAACCTAATGTAATTTACTTCTGATGACAATTCTAATTTCAGTCCAACACTACTCACTTTGTACGTGCCATAAAAATTAACATTTAATAGACTTGTTCTGACTTCATCTGCTTTGAAAGTAAAAACTCTTTTACTTAAAATATTCCATAACTTCAATGTCATATTGATGAATGAAAACCATAACATTCTTATTTTCCTTTGGTCTAAGAATAATTCAAATCTAATCAAACTTATACCAAAATATATTTCTTGATATTTCCCTATTTCTTCCTTCAGGACTTTTGATTTAACAGAGAAATTTGCATAAGAAAGTATTTGATTATAATGAGAAATATGCATGCTCTCCCTTACCTCCTTCTTGAAAATCATTGTGGTTTTTGTTTTGCTTTGCTTTCTTCTTTCTGTGGCTCTTGTTCAGAATATCCTGCAGTGGAAGATGTAAGGGCTTTCTTTCTTTTCACCCTTAGCATTTAGGTGGCAATAATGAAAGATGCCCTGTGCATTCTATTCTTAAACAGATTACAACTTTGGTAAGTGAGCCAGGTTAAAGATACACTAATTTATTTTTTTTAATTTGAATTGGTGATCTTGATGGCATTACAAAATTATAATTGCCCAAAGCAACAATAAAAGCTCCCACCTGTCTACACATTCAGTTGAAGTTCCCGGTTTAGAAAAATAATTCTACCTTTTCTAGTTAATTTGCTACCTGACAGTGTCATACAACTATCATATAATTCAAAAGGAAAGAGGTAAGTGAATCTCAACACATAAGAAAGGTGATATTTTTAAGAGGAGAGGGTGGGTAAGGGAAAAGAGCCTTACAAATGTGAAAATTCACATTTCTGTCAAAACAGATGCATGACTGTCATTTTGAAACATGCTATAAAGCCTTTGTTTACTATAAAACCATTATTGTAGCAAAAACTGATGTTTTTCTATCACTGGAGCTACTGATCAGTCAGTACACTTTGCAAAGCTATTCAAATATGTCCAACTTAGAATATAAATCTTAAAATCAAGTAAGTATTGGTACAGAGTCCATTTTTAACATTAGAAAATTGTATTAGGAATGACAAATCATATACTGTACCTCTGGTTCCTTCAAAGAATTTATTTAACCTATTTCTCCTTGTGCTTTCTACGTCTTGCTGTTTTATACTGGAAGTATAGATGGTATTAGTGATTTTTAGATATACAAGTTTTCATCCATTGAACAAAACATATTTAGGAGGCAGAATTTTTAAACGGACTACAATATGTTTGTCCAAGTTCCAGTTTTAATGTACTACACCCTCCATTCTAATTTAATGTCATAGAATCAAGTGATATGAGTCTTAGATATTGTTCAACTTTCTCCTTTTCATCTCTATGATTTAATATATAACTTTTAAGACATCAAAAAAAGGAGCAAATAAGAAACAGAGCTTTACATTTTCTGCAAACTACAACACTAAAACACAGTGGCTTTTTAAATACATTCACACAAGATGCTTAACAGTAAAATTAAATATCTGTCTATGAATATCAGAAAAGTAATTTGAAAAGAAACAGCTTGGAAAAGGCAAATGGGAGGGGGGAAAAAGCTGGTCTCAGAACCCATTGTGCCATACCTGACTTTAACATGTGATATTCAAATGAACGTTCACACACCTTACATTAAAGAAATGAAACAAAAATATTCAGCTATGTTGTACAAAAAATTTTTTTACATAAAACATCATAAATCTTGAACAGATTTACTATATCTGAATTCTAAAAAGTTGCCTATAGAATGGTGCTGGGATTCTGTTCTCTGCTTGCTTTTAGGCAGTGCTGTTGCTTAAAAGTTGACACCAGGCACAATATTTTAAAACAAAGTCAACAAGCAAGGAGCAGTAAGTGGATTTGAGCCTTTTCAGACGTCAGTCCTGAGGATGCTGCAATGTTCCCCATCAAAATATGTAAAGCTATGAGGCAGATACTGATGCCTGAGAGAGTGGGTGATTTGACATGCACTTGTATGACGATAATGGCAAACAGTGCTGTTTTCCCTTCTTCAAACACTGTTTTTAATAAATATAAAGAACACTCCAGTTCTTCAATATCAGAAATCATGTTTAACAGTTTTTAAGAAAACATATCACAATCTTAAAATGCCCAATTGTCTTTTATGTTCACATAAAATATGCAGCAGTCCAATGGCATAAAGCTTAACTTATTCTGAGAACTAGAAAGTTTATGAGCATACACATTTTACTTCTGTTGAATATATACTGTATGTCATTCACCTCTTCCTTTTGGCTTCTTACTGCCAAAGTTCCAAATGGCATGCATTTTAACAAGACAATGCTGAGGACAGCAGCACTTCTGATCATCTGAACTGGCAGCTCAAAACAGATACCACTCCTTTTACAAAGGGAACAGAGGGTGAAGGGTTTTGTGAAATTTGGGCAGTGGGCTCAAGGGAAACCGTGCACATGAAATTTGGGTTACCATGCCCCAAGTGTGTGCGCCACCCAAAATGTAACACAATTACCTACTTCAACAAAGTTACTACCAACATTTACTTAATCCACATTAAAAGTACACAGGATAATGACTGGTTTGAAAGAGTGCATTTGGAAGCAGAGAGAACCCAATTACACACCTTCCTGCAACAGAGTGCCTCAATCATACACAAAATAAACTTAAGCTGTTTACAATGTTTCCCAATTTTTTTTATTTTTCCCTCTACATTTAACTATTAAAAAAGTTTTTTATTAATAAATGGGCTCCTCTGTGGTTCATATACAATCATAAGTGAACTTTAAATTCCATTTTATACAAACATCTCAAAAATATTGGGAGTGAAGTATGGTAGGAAATATTGCTCACATTGCTAATTAACATGCGCATATGAAAGGAGGAAAATGTTTGTTAGTGCATATACCTCCCAGCAGAAAACCCACCCAAAATAAAAGACCCAAAATAAAACATACAGTAGCTGATTACAAAAAAAAGGTAATGTCCACAAAATTAAGTTTTTCATGCTATTCTACTTTCCAGTACTATGCTTCAATTTGCATGGCTAGATGTTGGATGTTTGAGGTATATAAGAAGGGGTACCTGCACATGGAGGAAAATCTGTTGTCATAAGGGTTGTTTTTGTTTATTCTGATACTTTAAAATATTTAAAAGAATATTTTATTTACATGAAACTTCACTGAACTACAATGACATTCCAATTATAATAGATGACAGACAACGCCTCTATCACTAGGCACTTTTAAAAGGGGGTTTAGGTTTAAGCTGCACAGAACCCTACTGATACAATCTCATACATGTTATGTATTACATCATCCCACCACCCTCATCCCACTAAAATTACCCTTTAGGGAAATATCATATATAGCCTGATTGATTTATGCAAGAAATGACCAAAGGAAATGCATCATTTAAGACTAATAAAACAACCTAACATGTCAGGTTTGAAAGAGGAGACAAAATGTATATATTTAAAACTAATTAAATAATTTAAATTTGACTTATACTTTATATAATAGCGAGACACAAATATAGGTTATTTCTTTTAATATTTCATTCACATAATGGAAAATTTTTTTATTAAAAATATCACACTTTGAGACTAGAAATAGTAAAGTGCATGAAAAGTTTAAAATATAAATTTCAGAAAATTCTTATAGCAGCAAAAAAGCAGAATAAAGAAAAACTTAAAAACACAGACACAACCTTTTCCTGTTACTGTGCCATAATTAACATCACGTGGCAATCAATTTTTTTCCCCAGAAAGCAGTGTTATGTTCACTGTCTGTTGAGCCATCGATTTTAAAATGGCCCCTCCTGGGCAAAAAAAAAGAAAAGAAACTAAAAGAAAAAGAAAAAGAACAAAATGCCAACATGTCTAAAGGCATCAACAGTTAAGAATAAACCAGTAGCTTCTTAATTCAACCCTGACAGACAATAGAAACAAAGATTAAAAGCATATGATGGCCATTTGGCAGCTAGAGTCAGGAAAAATGATCCAATGTTTTCAACTACTATACCCAAATCTATTCTTTCACTCTCTCCAATCATCTGCATTGTTACCTCAAAAACCCCAAACCAACAGACAGTTAACTTACTTGGGGAAACACATGAAATAATTGTATGGCTTTCCCCTTCTGAAATTTTGATCAGGGCTTCTTTTCAGCAATTTGATAAACATTTGACTGTAATGGCAAAAAATGATAATAGATCATGTTGTATCTCTTTTTTCAGTACAATCAGACAGAAAAGGGTAGAAAAATATGAAAAACATCAGATACAAATTTTGTATGCATTTTCAATATACCAAATTCTAAATTACTTGCTATTTCCTTACAAATGAACTGAAGAGAGAGGCTTACAATTAATACTTCTCAAAAGGTTATAACTGAACAGGAATAAAAAAGTGATTCCTCAAAGCAACTGGTGAATCTCCAACAAACTGTCAGTGCTATTGAATGCTCGATTTTGAAGGCAATTGTACAATCATCTTTTAATTTCTCAAATTTTCTTATAGCTAGAGGCTATATTGTAGTTTATATACAGATAAAGAAAATTTAAGTGCTTTTTTAATGTGCAAATGACTTGGGAAGCCAAAAGTCAGTTTATCATGAAGAGAAACAGAAATTCAAGAAATTTTCCTCTGTAAGGCATGCCATCATTCAATTTAAAATCTTGTATAGTTTTTAAACATTTCTTTTTATACAATGATTGGCTCATTTGAAACCATTCACAAAACTGTGTTTTAAGAAAGCAAATACAATGTTCTTGGGCTTCAAACTGGTGATTTATCAATTATGAATACTGACAATATAATTATGAAGAAAGTCCAAATTTAAAAACATGTTAAATTAAAATTTTGGAAAGACAGTACTATTCTGGTTCCAGCCCTAGTGCCAAATGATATCAGTATGCACAAAAATGCACAAAGTCTTGTAGCAAACACATAATGAAAGGAACCTGAAGAAGCAGCTTAAGGATGGCCATACTTCACTCCTACATACTTTTATTTACAACTATACAGGTCCATAGCAACGGGTCCCCATCTTTGCGGGGCAGTACTCCACTACCTCCGATTAGGCAAGTGAACACCATTGACAAGAGGCAGGACTGGAGGGTGGAGTTCAAGTTGTGTTAACAGTGAGAAGTGGTCTGAAGGGATGTGAGGGTGTGGACACCCAGTGATGTTGTTCTCAACCAGCCATTGAGGATCTAAAGGCCCCAGGACACCAAGCACGTTCATATGAGTCTTGGAATAGAAAATGTAGTCAATCACACCCTGGAAAGAGATTGGGGGTTGAGGGAAAAAAAAAGAGAAATATATGCTTAGGAAAAACAACTATATATAAAGAATAATCCATAATATATAAAAGCTAAATACTCAAGAAAACTGTATTTCTGGTACCTGTTTTCTTGACTGTGGCTAAATAAGGCTCAAGTCTTCAATGGGAATTACGAGAAATAAAGCTGCAACAATAGGAACACACTATATCCTACTGAATCATTTGGGCATAACTGATAAATTTGAGAAGCTAAACATACCAAATTCCATTTAAGGAGATTTAGAATGAACTGGCCTGCCAGACTTAATAAAGCCTAATACTGGCATAAATGTTATAGAAATTACACTGTCAATGACAAAAAGTAGAAGCTAATATTTATAAAAACGTATTTATGAATAGCACTGCAATTCTTTTAATGAGAATATTTCCAATTATTTAAACACTGAGACATCCAAACACACTCAAAGCCATCATGAAACATGCTTCCAGATTTGTAATCATAATTCAGTTTTTCCAGATTTGTTACATACAAAATAGTGCACATTTAACTGTTCTACTCTGTTCTTTATTTCAAAGGTAGTAATTTTCCACAAATCTTGATAAGCTATACATTCTGATTTCCTTACTACATAAGATTACTTAAATGAAAAATCATTTAGCAGGGACCCACAGATATAATTTGTATTTTTCAGAGTTAGATGATTTATTGGATCAATAAGTCTCAAAACCAATGTAGGCTTGACTGTTCCAGACTGTGTATATAAGAGAACAAAGCCAAATTTCTTTCCAGATGGTTATTACTTAAATCTAGAGAACAAAAACTCAACTAGGAAGAAATATCTCTACCCCTGAAACTAACTATTCACAAATAAGTGGAGCATGGTAGTGCATGCCTGGAATCTCAGAATTAGGAGGCTGAGGCAGAGGACTGCCACAAGTTTAAGGCCAGTACACGTGAGTTCATGGCCAGCCTAAACTATACAGTGAGAGACCCTATTAAAAAAGAAAAAAAGCCAAGACGACAAATGCTATACATGATGAATTCTGATTGTATTCAAAAAGAAAGTCACAGATTAATCCAATAATAAGATCCAACTATTTTTAGCATTTTTGATTCAGTTTCTTTTTAAAGAAAATATATTTTGTATCTTAGTAAAAACTATAATGTGTAAGTCTGCAAAACTAACTTGAGAAAAAAGTCAAACTGTATGTGCTAGTGTTATGCAGTTTTTTTTTTTAAAGAATGAAAGAAATTATAAATTTTACAAGGTAACAGGGAAAGGCTTAAGACCTGAAATAATGGTGAGCTGTCTCTTCTCTTTTCATTAAATGATTCACGCATTTAGACTGGATGTGGAAGTAGAGGGGAGCAGCAGCCGGTTTGAATTAGGTTTATTAACCTGCTGGCAAGTCATGTTGCAAATTCTCCTAACTGCTTATCCTTCACCCCAAACCAGATCTAGATTAAATGGCTCTGAATTCTAAATATCATTTATTCAACAACCAAGAAAGTAAATAAATGTTAAACCAACTGAAATTAAACATCCCACTGAAACAATGGCACAATACTGTGGGACCTAATGCTGATCACATGACATTTTATACTTGATGTTACTTACTCTTTTGTACTGATTGCTTTCAATACTAGAATAGAACTTATTTCATAAAATACTTTGTATAAACCTGAAAAGTTCATTTGTCTATTGCTTGTTCTAAAAGCTCAATTCTCTAATCAGATGGGCCCTTGGTTCTCTAGTCATTCCATCTCACAAAGCAACCACAATCACTCATTTTAAAAAATAACTGGTCCTGTACAATGGGTCCTTCAATTCATTTTTTTGTTCTGTAAAGAAAGTGCTTTTCGCTGACTCTTTGGGACCTGAACCTCCTGGACCCGCAGAGTGGCCCGGGCTGTTTGGATTGAAAGTCTGCGCAGACCAGTGTCTCGGCGTGACTCTTTGGGACTGGTAGGCCCCCACTTCATTCACAGGGAACTTCCCGGAGACTGGCATCTGGGCCAGGTCTGTTTGGGCCCACAGCCCTGCTCTTCACCCGCAGGAAATCTCCCACAGACCAGCATCGCGGCCTGACTCTTTGGGACCGGGAACCTCCTGGACCTGAAGAGAGGTCTGGGCTGTTTGGATTGGGAATATTGTGGAGACTGGCATCTTGACCAGGTCTGTTTGGGACCGGGAACTTTGCAGAAAACCAGCATTTTGGCCTGACTCTTTGGGACCTGTAGGCCCACCCTTCACTCGCAGGGAACCTCCTGGAGACCTGCCTCGGACAAAGGACAGTGGCCTGGCCTGCCTGAGATTCCACAGGCTCCGGGTTGACAACACCCAGCATTCCCCTTACAACTTAGGGAGCCAGGAGCCCACAGAGGGGAGTTAGGACCCTGTGAGGAAGCCAAGAGCCTGTGGGGGAGCCACTGCCCCTCCAGGAACTGAGGATGCAAGAGGTAATTCGCCACACATGCAGAGAAAGCTTTGGAACACGGCTCAAAACAAGGAAATATAGAAAAATGACAAAAGGACAGACCAAAAGGCAGGCTCAAAGCCCTAGCCCTCCCCAAGAGAGATTAGAAGCTGTGTACATAGAAGAAAAAACCTGAAATGTCTGAAATGATATCAAATGAAATAAATATGCAAATAGGGAAAGCTACGGAGAAATTCAAATCAGAAATACTTGCCCAGGTAAAAGAAGAATTGATGAAAATAGTGAAAGAAATAGTGAACCCATCTAGTGAAAACACAGCTAAAAAATTAGAGGAACAAAGCAAACAGACAGAATCCCTGAATGAACAATATAAGAAACAAACAATGCATAAAGCAGATTCAAAGAGACATACAGGAAATCAAAAATTCTATTGACAGCTGTAAAAACCGCCTCAATGAAAGTGAAGATAGAATCTCAGACCTCGAAAATAAAAGACTGCAGCCAGTGAGCAGGAAAGACAAGATCTTTTAAAAATAACAAAGAATCAGGAAATAACAATTCAACACCTGCAAGATGATGCAAAGAAAAATAACATAAGATTAATAGGGATAAATGAAAAAGAAGGGGACAGCCCAAATGATATCAAGAGGATATTTACAGAAGTAATAGCTGAAAACTTCCCAAACATGA
>PVJX010008320.1:0-66200 GCA_004027295.1 Dolichotis patagonum
CCTAATGTGCACCTGGGGAGCCGGAGGCAGGGAAGGAGGCAGGGAAAACACTGCGCTAAGTTATTCGTTTAAACACTTTGTTTTTTTTAACAAGTGAAATAAAGGTAAAATGAACATCAAGGGAACCCTAAAGGGAAGCGAAATGTTGACAAGCTGAAGTAAAACAAGGATAAAACAGAGGACATCCTGGGAGGCCGCTGTGGTGGAAGGCGGGGTCAGGACTATTGGGTGCCCTGACGTCCTACTTCCCCAGGGGAAGCATCACAGTTAAGGAGGGTCAACCCCGCCCCTCTCCATTTTCACCGAGAGTGGGAGAGCACAAGAGGACACACACAGGGCAGGGCAAGGCCGCTGAGCCTCAGTGCTGTAGAGGCAGCCCCAGTAACACAAAGCAAAGCCTCCCCAGAATGACAGCGCCCACATTTCCAGGGGGAAAGTAGGTGGCCCAAGAAGGGCACTCACCTGTGATTCACCTCTGGTCAGAATCTTGAGATGATTTGTCACTCTTTTTGATTTCTTGCTAATTGAGTGGATATTCAGTTTAGACAATTTGTCCTTGAGTGACTCGTCCTCATCGTTCTTCCTGTATTTGAGAACTGAAAGGGAAGAAGGTGAGAAGGGATCTCAGCAAGGGCAGCACAGGAAGCTGTGCTAAGTCTCCCAGGTCACCGTCAGTGCTCAAGACAGAAGTGTGGGTGCCTTCGAGCTTGGTACACAGCTGCCCCCACTCAGCCCCGGACCCCTCTGTCTCAGCCGTCCATGTGCTGGCCAGAGACCCTCAGCCCTTCAAGGATAGGATGAGTTTACCTCCATGGTTAAGGAAATCTTTTCATACTAGAAAAATCTCTCCCTGGGTTCTCAGAGTTGAGGGCACACAGACCAGAGGCCCAGAAAATCAGTTGCTTGTCCATGTGCTCAAGCGGTGGGCACTAGCACCTAGCACTCGTCCTCTCCTTGGGCGGTGCAGAGGCGGAGGCCAAGTGTTGTCCATCCTCCCCTGTCCTCCCTCGGCCTCCCCCTCTCCCCCCGTCCCCTCCCTGTCCTCCTCCCCCCTGTCCTCTCCCTATCCCCTCCTTCTCTCCCTACACTGGCCAACCATGGGAAGAGCACGTGGTGGCGTCTTCAGCCTTCAACACATCCCCAAGGATGCACAGGTCAGGCGACCTTGAGGCTCTGAGGCCGGCTGTTCGCTTCTGGATCTTCTGAAACCAGCCATCAGGTCCAAAGCTTCCCGAGGCTCCCTCCCCGGCCTGCGCCCTGGGTCTGCAGCCCCGCGCCCTCCCTGCACCTGCTCTGCGGCGGCGCAGAGTTCCTTGCCCTGGACAGACAGCGCGGCCCAGCCGGGCCTCCTACCCAGGTCCTTCCTCCTCTTGAGCTCGTTGATGTTGACGTTGATGGCCCTCACGGCGGCGCAGGCCTCCTCCAGCGGCCCGCAGTCCGGGTGCGCGGACGGCGTGGCGTTGCGCAGCTCCACCAGCAGCAGCGGGTACTTCATGATGCGCTGGATGGGCCGGATCATGAGCGAGCCCATGTCCAGGAGGTTCGCTTTGCCCCTGCGGAGAGATGGAGACCTCAGCTCCCACACGGCCGCGGTTGGCTTCTTTTTTTTTTTTTGTCTTTTTGAGACAGGGTCTCTCTATGCAATTCAGGCTGGTCTTGAACTCACAACGATCCTCCTATCTCAGCCTCCCAAATGCTGGGATTACAGGCGTGAGCCACCAGGACCAGCTTATGGTTGGCTTCTTTCCATCTGGTGATTTGGCGGGCGGGGTGGGGGGGGGTGTGATGATTTCTCCTCAAACTCTATGGCTCGGTTTTTTTCCTCTCCATTGGGCTATATAAATTTTTACATGAAAGCAAGATCAAAAAATGACAGCAGCAAGACTGAAAGACCCTGCTGCTAAAGAAAAATAGAGGGCTGGGGATTTAGCTCAATGGCTTAAGTGCTTACTTGGTAAGCACAAGGTCATGAGTTCAATCCCTGGTACCAAAAAAAGAAACAAACAAAAAAACAGTTTACCCTTATAGGAAAAATAGAAAAGAAAACAAATATATCTGTCTATCCAAAAAGGCTCACAGTATGATTTTCATCCATCCACCCATCCACCCATCCATCCACCCATCCACCCACCCATCCATCTATCCATCCATCCATCCATGCTCCACACGGAGATCAGTTCTATACACATCCGCACACACAACTAATTTTATAATATCATGGGAAACAACTTCAGAATGTCTTTTTCCATGACAACCAAGAAAAATACAGTTTCCTCTTGATTGTTTGTTGGAATATGAGTAAGGAAAATAAACACGTAATATAAAAATCTAAGCAAGTGACCAGCAAAATATGCTTAAAAGAAAACAATGTCCTCCCTCTTCCACCAGGTGGGAGAGCTGCATTTATAATGTTCCAGTGATTCTGCCACAGTCCCCCAAAGAGATTTGTGATAAACGCAAGTTTATTCCTGATTCTCCTTATTCCCATTACTTTCTCAGGTCATAGCATCACACGGGGACTTCCTCGGGAACACCCCCCCACCCCCCGCCCGCGGATCTTCCAGCGACCACAGGAGCAGGCGGAAGCTCTGGGGCTCACAGGCCGAGGACAGGGCCACAAGTATGGCCCAGCCAGCATCCAGCCACTGCTGTTGACCCTTAAGCCAGAGAAGCAACAGCAGAGCCTCTTTATGCAGGAAGACAAGCGCAGGACGAGACGGTGGGAAACACAGACACGGTGTTCAAATCCCAGAAGGTGCAGTTTTCACACTCTAACTTTTCAGGTATTAGTGTGGATAGACAGTAGAGCACATGATTGAATAGTAAAAAAGATACAACAATGCTGAACAGTTAAGAAATTAGAAAAACTGCATCATTACGAAGGGTTTGAAGGCATCTTAACCATTTAATTGAACTCTTCCATTAACAACTGAAGAGCTATAGAACATTATCACGTGTGCCTGTACACACACACACATGCAGAAACACAGGCACACACACAGACACACACACACACACACACACACGTCTCTATTACATCTTCTCCTGTGGTTCTCATCGTAGCACTTATCGCTCTCTGGGATCGCCTTTTTTCCCTAGTTACTGTTTATGATGAGTCTCTGTCGCTACTGTCTCCACCATAATCTCCGTGTTTTCTCCATGCATAACTGTAGGCTGAGAATGATCGCATTCTGCAAGGCTTTTAAGGGGAAAACCAGGATAAATACTAAAGGTTTGCAGCATAGTAAGAAGTTCTCTTAATATATGCTATTTCATATTTCCTATCCCTTTGTCTCACATCTATTTATGGAGAGAGGGGGTAAGTAAGGACAGAAGAGAGGATGAGAGGTGTGGAGAGAGTGAGAGAAACAATGGGGGGTGTAAGAGGAAAGAAACTGATGGTTGGTTTTCAAGAGAACTGAGTGCAGGTGATGAAAAAATGTAAATTGATTATGAATGCTGAAATTTTGTTGTCCAACACTACAGCAGTCCACTTCAAAAGAAACAACTCCCTTACATAAAAAACAAGACAGGAAGGTAGAATACATTTTGATTAGAGGAAATTATATTGTCTTTATCATTATGGTCAGAATTTCTTTTTATGTTTTCTGGATTATCATCAATCATTTATTTAATCTTTTAGGAATCACTGAAAATAGTATCAAAATCTAATCAAATATTTCAATAAAGAAAATCCAACTGTCGTAAAATAGATAGAAGGACCTAGTATTCTTGTATACGGATCTACATGCATTGCACACACAAAGAAACCCTGTGGTATTAAACAGTGCTTTTGCACACATTTCTGAGCTTCACCCGTCTCCCTTTATTGAGATGGTTACAAAGCCAATGCAGACCCTTTATTGTGTTCAGATGTCACTATTACTTTTGTCTGTAATTCCATTTGCTTCCTTTTATATTGCAACTGACAATAATAGCAATTACATGATCATTGTTTCTTTTAAAAGAACCAAAGACATAGTCTCCAGAACACCTTTTAGAAAAATGAGAGCTACCCGGGCACATTTGTCTTCAGACATATATGGCCCACGTGATGAGCAGGGATGCTGTGATATGTGCATCAGACAGACACGCAAGGTGGGGGAGAAGATAGAGGATGTGTTAGAAGATAAGGACACTGCAGGTGTTTGGGGTCGTGAAGTCTGCCCGTCTAATCCCACCCAGTAAGATTAAGTTCTGATAACTGCATGAGGGAGATGAGTCCTATGGAAGCTGCCTACACCTCAGTAAGTAGTCAAATGTGTAACAATTCCCATGTATGTCTGGCTGAAAAGTAAGGTGGTTACTCACTCACAACTGCGTTTCATCTTGGTCTGCCTTATCACAAATAGTACATAATCTCATTACAAATGATGATGGAAACTTTACAAAATCAAGTACACACAAATGGCTTTGTTTAAGCTGCACCACCTTTTGGTGCAAAAAGCTTCACATTGAATACAAAAAAAATATTGCAAAATGAAAACATAAATGATATATATATATCTTAACTAGATACAGAAAAGGAAAAATAATTATGTAACTATTGACCATATTACTTGAATTTCCTCCTCTTTATGACCACAAATATCCTAAATTTAATATTTTAAAGTAGCCACAGACAATTGTACTATTACTGATCTTTTTTCAATTTATTTCTTTCTGCTTTAAAGGAAACTATATATTGCTACACAAATAGCAAATAGCGTTTGTCATGAGTAAATAATAATTGTGAAAGTGTGGAACTATTAACAAATGTTAGAAGATGAATCAATGAGAACTGAAATAGCAGGACAGCCAGCATCAGGAATGAGGACAGGTGATATTTAATCCTCCCAGAGTTCCATTAATTAGATCACTGGCTGTGGGTGGAGACAGGAAATAGGGCTGGCATCGCAGGAAGAATGATCAGTCAAAAACTTGTTCAAGAAACTTCCTAATTCTTAGAGTGCTATAAGAATGAAGGAACTCCTTTGCAGGACTAAGAAAACACTCTCGGAAATTAAAAAGATAATAGCAAGGAAAAAGAAAACTCTCATAAGTGTGAGAGAAAATGTGTAGGAACTTTCAAGAGAGAAGAGTGAAATCACAAAAGGATAGAAAATAGAAGAGTAATATAAAGGAAGTAGAGAAATGGCCTAGAGAGTTCATGCCTAACAATAGTATTCCTAGAAAGAGAGAACAGGTCAAATAGGAGGAAATGATCAGTGACATAATTTAAGGAAGTACGTAAGTGATCTGATTAATAGAACGCACTAGGTGTCCAGGAAGAAGCAGGAGTCACACTTTACTATCCATGGGACGGGGAGTACTAGGGACAAAGAAAGGGTCCTACCGTCCTTCGGAGACAGACCCAGCAAGGGCTTAGGAATCAGAACGGGCTTCAGATTGCTCCTAACACCAACAGCTAGGAAACGGTTACCTTTAAATTCCGACGAGAGATTTTCAATGTCATTCCTACTGGAACTATTAATCAAGTGTGAGGGTACAGTAAAGGTATTTTGGGTATAACAGTTCTGACAAACACACTTGCGGTGCACCCTTTGCAGGATGGGGGAACTGTCTGAAAGATGTACTCCACTGAAACAAGAGGAACCGGTTCAGGAGAGGGGAAGAAAATCTCTGAGAGCGGGTAGAGGAGCCCCTAAAGGACACCTGTGTCCAGCATCTACTGCAGGTCTGAAGTGGCTACAGAGACTTTTGGGGAGATGAAATTGACAGCAGATGCCAAGCATCCAGTTGTGCTGGAAAATGGTTTAACTAACTCACCATGAGTTTTATATTAATGATGACTGCAAAGAAACTAAGAAATGAAGAGGAAGCAGAAAAGGACAATTGACAATTATTAACTCCAGAAGAACAAGTCATTCATTTACTCCAAGGTTCAACTCTGAAATTTACCCAGATAGAGTGTAGTAATTCAATCATGGACCATTGCATAACCAAATTATAATGTAATGTAGTATAGACAGAGATGTTCGAATGGTGGTGGGGTGTGTGTGTGTGTGTGTTGGAGACTGATAGGACACAGGTAGAAATTGTTGTCTACCACAAGGGAAAATCAGTAGACAATATCTAAAAGGAAAAAGTCAAGCATGTTTTTAGAATATGTAAATAAAGGCCAAAATAGTGAACTAAAAGACATGAAAATAATGTGCTCTGGTGAGGGGTATTTGGTGCAGCTAGGAGAAGAACATATTGCCATTTTAAGTAACAAGTATCATAGAACTAATTGCTTCCTAAAATCAAAAAGTGTTATGGTTTATGTCCAGATGTCCCCTCAAAGCCCCATGTGGTCACAGGTGGGGCTTTTCTGAGGGGGCTGGGTCTAGAGTGTGTGATGCTAGGATCAAAGGTGTGCGATCAGTTCACTGATGGGTTTAGCATACTTCTGGGTGAGTTTAGAGACCCCTCATTCTGGGTGTGAGTGCTACCAATCCTAAGGGCAGGCAGCCTGGATAAAACCTGAGGGACAGAAAGAAGCATAGTGTTGTCGCTTGCTGCTTTTGCTGACTCATACCTGCCATGAGCTGTCTCTCCTCTGTGATGCCTCTGCCATGGAGTCAGCCAACTATTATGAACTGAAACCTCTACAGACTGTGAGCTAAATAAACCCTCCCACCTTTAACTCTGGGTGTCAAGTATTTTCAGCAATGAAAAAAAGCAACTAAGATGAGGATATATAATTTTTTTCAAGAACAGTCTTTAAAAAGAGGAAACATAAGAATTCTTAAGAAAATTCAGAAAAAGTGAAGTACTGAGCTGAGACTAAGTCACACCTAATATTAAAATATATTTTACAGCTAGAAAAATGAAAGCAATTCTGGTTCATATACTTGGAGGAATGAGTAGCAAAAAATGAAAAATCAAGAAATAGTTGTAAATACTGTGGAGTCTGAGTACATGTTTGATGTGGCATTCCTATTTAGTGGGAAAATTATTATTCAATATCAAGTGTTGTGATAACTAGCATTATGCAAAAAAATGAATTCCTACATCATTCTTTATACCAAAATAATTTCTAAAATAGATATGTAATTGTAATGTAAATGTAATGTAAAATGAATCCATAGAAGGTTGGGGTATAGTTCAGTGATAGACACATGCTGGGCATGCACAAGACTCTGAGTACAATTCCCAGCAGAAACAGAGAGAGAGAGAGAGAGAGAGAGAGAGAGGGAGGGAGAGAAAAGGGAATGAGATGGAAAACTTATCTGTAGTATGTAAGATGGACAAAGGTTAATATTTGCTAATCAGAGATACTATTGATCTATTAGAAGAACAGCACCAATAAAAGTGAACAATCACTTAAAAAGATTATTCATTAGCAATGAATTACAGTTAAATGCTCCTTAAAATGCTCAAGATGATTAGGAATGAAGATTAAAACAAGAGAATTCCACTTTTGGCCTGTTATGTTGCAACAGCATAAAGATACAAATATTAACTACACCCAGGGCTGGCCATAGCAGATGAATGGACAGCTCTATATGGATAATGAGAACATAAATTAGCTTGGCTTGTGCGAAATTTTCTGAAAAAGTTATCAACAGCGCTTTGATCTAGCAATCTTTCCAAAGAAAATAATCAGATTATTGTTAAAAAAATTATGTACACAAGTGGACACATGGCAACAATGTTTCCAAGACAGACACAATTCAGCTGTCAGGAAAGCCTTGGTAAAGCCTTGGTAAAGCACAGGTCAGAGTGAATATTATGCAGTTATGGAATAATGCAGAATGGGCCGGGGATTTAGCTCAGTGGCTTAAGTGCCTGCCTGGCAAGCGCAAGGTCCTGAGTTCGATCCCCGGTACCAAAAAAAATAAAGGCCTAATGCGGATTTATATTTACTGACCTGGAAAGGTGTCCATGATGCACAGAAGTGTGAGGTAGCAAATGGATACCCAGGAAATATATGTGTGTGTGTACAGTTCTCCGTGACACGAGAGACACTGCAGTGTGACAGTGTGACAGTGTCTATGTTTGGGACATGACTACCAGTCACCCTCCTGTCCTCATTTTTATTTTAGTTTGCAGTGTCTCTTCCATAATATTAAAAATACAAGGAGGAGAGAAAACAACCTAAACCGCTGTGACATTAACAGAGACCTGAAACTCCAGGGCTCAGGGCGCATGTACAGAAAGGATGAAAACAGGAGGACGGCAACATGCTGAGTTTCTGAAGGTTTTAAGGTTGGGAATAGGAACCCCCCTTTAGAAAAGGGCCCTGGGAGGGGGCTTTCTAGGGGACCCTTCGGCGGGGGATTGTAGGACTCTTGTCGCTTTAATGCTGCTGTCTTTTATGTTGGCAGAAGATTATAATTCAAAGTAAGCATTTTAGAAATGACAGATATGACTGATTTGATCTTTTTCAAAATAGACTGTGGGGAAAACACGAATGATTTCCACTTGCTGTAGCGAGGGTCGCAGACGTGGTTCAGAGTCGGCCTCTGATCCGCACACCCTCGGGCCGCACGCTGGACCGGCCTTCTGCCGCGAGCCGAGCCGCAGCGTCCAGGGCTACGGGGTGGGGCGTCTCCGGGTCCCCTGCGCTGATGTGCAGCCACCGGCGCTGCGACCCTCCTCCCCGTCCCAGCCCCGGCTGCAGGGCGGGCAGCTGGGCGGCTGGGTGCCCACCGCACAGCCGCCGGCGCCGCCCTTTCCCTCCTGGCCGCCTCGCCTTGGGGCTTTAAAGACCTTAGCGCCGGAAAAGAAACCTGAGCAGAATTCGTGGACACGAGGTTCCCCTAACGGCTCTGTGAGCTCCAGCCCGCTGCACGACGCCGGGACGCGGCTGCCGACGCCAAGGGACACCCGCACCGAGCCACAGAAATCAGAACCACCAAACAGATCTAGCCACAGCGATTGTCCCGTCGGATATTTTTTTTTCTTTCTAAAAAAATAGAAAGACTTATGAAGTGGGCATCTCATCTGACTTCTCAAAAATCAGCTTCTCCACCAGGCGGAGGCAACGCACTTTGGCTTCTGGGATGATGCCGGATTCCTCCCTTCCATGAGGGATTCTGTCCTTCTGAAGTGTGTGTGCCGGATAGTACGACTTACATGTGTAAATTTTATATTCCTTGATGTAAATGCTCAGGCGTTTAAAATGCATTTGGGCGCGCACGTGTCAACGAGGTGTTGATCACGTTGACACAAACATGTGCCTTTTACAGTTTTAGTAAATTTGAGTTTAAATCTAAGTCGATATTGTTCTTTCAGTATTAAACAGGCTAGACATGTGTTGCTTCTAGAAAACTGGACATCTTCCAGAGTATGTGTATATATGTTTTTACAAAATAACTTCTTACTAATCATCTGTTTCATCATAATGTCATTTCTATGCCATCTGTATCTATGATTTTTTTCTCCATAAATCATATGAGTCCAAAATAGATAAAATCCAGTATTTTGCTATCGTGCATAAGGAAGTTTTTCTTGTTTATTATTAGTCTTTCAACACAGAAAATGACGGCATTAGTCTGAGATTGTTTTAAAGACTGAGGTTGTTCTGGATGCACAAAGATTCCTAAAGATATTAATTAACAGCTCCTGAGAGCTACTTAATTAAATTACACATTAGGATTCTTCTAAAATGTGTAGTAATGTATAAGTGATAATTAAATATGTAAGAGTATTTCAGACAAATTGGTAATAAAGTAATATGAAATTATATGTGTCAAAATGGGATAAATACATACACAAACTTGACTTGTTTATTAAAAGAAATACATTTGATTATAAAAACTAAAAATTCTGATTTGGACAGGTATGTTCAGTAGCTTTTCCTCCAGGATTTTTATATTTGATTTTTATTACTTTTAATAAAAGCAGTTAACATAACCATTGCTAATTTGATCAATATACAATTAACACATGTATAAAAACATCAAATTGTATCCCACAAATAGATGCAATTGTCAAGGGTCAATTAAAAATGTACTTACTCTTGCACGTATATTTTCCTGTAAGAGAGGAAAAAAATAAATTTATGTAAATCCACATATTTAAGGTAATATACAAATATTATAAATCTTTGAAATTTAATTATGCAAAATAAAATAATAAGTAATCCCCATGAAGGTCCCAGAGAATTAGTCTCATTGTTTTACAATCGTGTTTCTAAAGTCTTATTTTAGTATACTTACCATCTCTGCTTTATGCTTTACATAAAATTAAAAACTACCCACTCAGATTATAGTCAGTAAATTTTGGTATAATTTGAAAATGAATTTAAACTTACATTTCTGTTCATATGAAAAAATCTATTCAACATAGTAATGAGAGATCATAAGAGCCTGGCATGGTGGTGCATATCTATAATCTGAGGAGGCTGAGGCAGGAGGTTCACAAGTTTGAGCCCAGCCTGGGCAATTTATTGACTTAGTGTGATCCTGTTGCAAATTAAAAAATAAAGTGCTGGGAGCATAGCTCAGTGCAGAAGCCCTGGATTCAATCTCAGTGTGTACTGATAAAAAGTTGTAAGCCTACAAAACAAATGTTTGATTTGCAGAACATTATTGAAATGCTAACATCTCTTTAGTCTAAAGCAGACTGTGAATAATTTCCCTGTTGAATGAGGAACTCTCAGAAAAGCCTTTATAAGGTGCTACTGACTTCTGCACGTTCTCTCTCTCCACTTCCTCTTCCTCTGTCTCTGGCTATGTGGGCACCTTGCTCCCTTCTCTCCTGCTGGGGGCTCTGCCTTGGACCTGCCCATTTCTCCCTGCATGGCTCCACCTCTCCCTGGTCCTGGCCCCTCCCCCTGGAACCTTCCCTGACCACCCTGTGGAGCTCTTGCCCTACCTCACACCATATCCTGATCCCATTTCCTGCTTTACTTCTCTCCTTCCATAACACTGGTTACTTTCCCACATACCATGTTTTAAAATTTATTTTACATTTGATTCATTCACTGTTGTGATCCCAACATCTAAAAAGCCACAGTTGGTGGGAGTTAAACATTCTCCGATTAATTACTCAGCCATAAAAATGTACAACGTATTTAGGTGAAATTTAAGGGATAAAGGAGATGGAAGTTTTTCTCTAAAGCCTTGCATGAATACCAAGAAATAATAATCTGTGCATAAAACCTGAGCAGTGTGGCCTCATGTTTTCAATCTTCTGGAAGACAGTGAATATTTTCAATATTGAAAAATTTTATTACTGCAACCCATAGTGGTAGATGGTGTTTTTATGTTCAGTGACTGAGAAAAAAATTAATGATAAATACCTATGCTCAACTTCATAAATTTTAAAATGGATTTAATAAGCTTATAAAAATAATCTCAATCCTCTGTATAAATGAAAAACAAAGGTACACATGTGTGAAATGATTGTTACCTTGATCTTAGGTATTTTATATGAATGGACACCTGGGCAGGTTGAAATAACTGGGTTCTTCTGCCTCTAAGATCTCCTAGAGGTGAGATTGAAGCACAGAATGATTCCTTTAAAATCAGTAGCTGTCATAATGTTAGGGAATTATTAATGGCTTAAAGAATTTTCTGTGCTAATGAAAGAGCCCTACCTTTTCCCTGGCCAGTGTTTCCTTCCATTCATTTCCTTCCAGCTCAACACTCTTTCCCTAACTTTTGTTCTCTTTCATTTGCCCAGGGTGCTTTGAATCATGTGTCAGACAATTTTGAGGGGATGAATCTTTAAAAAACACCATTTTCCATTGGAAGTAAACATTTTGAACATTTAGAAACTGAAATGCATACTTTGATGTTCAAACTTTTCTTTTAACTCCTGGAAAAGACATAGAATTTTTCTCTTTCCATTTCATTTAGTTCAACCATTTAGCCTAAATACTGTAACACTGATCAAATATTGTGTTCTGTATGGTATAATATTTTGTAAAAGGAACCTAAGAAGTTTTCTGTAGGGGAACCCATAACTTGTAGGGAAGGTGCACTGCATTAAAACATTTCCTTTTTTATTTGTTCATCATTTTTTAAAAATCTATTTTAAAAAAATTTAAAATCCAAATTTAAAATCTAATTAAAAAAAAATTTTTTTTTAAATCTCTTTTAAACTAAAACTTTCCAAAAGCTAGTCTCAGCCAAGGCAAATTCAGGAGAGAGGATGTTAAAATGTTCCCATTTACACTTTTATGGGATAAAGCGATTTAATACACCTACGGCTGCGCCTTCTCCCTGCATGGGCTCATTACAGTTTCACTCATGGTTGACAGTTTTTGTGTCACTATTCCTGAAGAACGGTTATACTGTCTTTGTTCAGACATGATGCCATGTAATGAGGAACTGAGAGAAATTCCGAAAGTGATTTTAATTTTTACTTGGAACACATCGTTTAGAAAAATAAGCATACAATGTGGTGAATAAAGTGAAATCTATTCCTTTAGATTCTGCATTGCATGAGCATCTAGATTTTCTGAATGGAAAAGCTACAGGAGAAAAGTGTGCAGGGGACTGGCACTTAAGGTGTCCCTCCTGAGTGGAGGCGCTCTTGGTCAGCAGGATAAACATGGATGCATTTACAATGATAGTGTAAAAAAACTAGCACCGTGCCTTCCATCTCCCCCAAAACTTAGGGAGGTTCTTTCATTTCTTTTCTGTTACAGTATAAACCTGGGGGCCTCAGAAATGTAGCAGGGAATTCTGTGCTATTTATAACTAGAAAAACAGAAAAAAGAGGCAGCAGGCAGTCTGTTCTAATTATAGTTCTGCTTGCACTAATAGCCCTTATGTTTCACTTTCTTCTTCTAGAAGCATTAAATAACCCCAAAGAACCAAAGCAGCCAGATCTTTAGCAAACAGCTTCTATATTTCTAGAGTCTATAGAATATTGCACATAAGCTTAGGGAGCATTAATGCCAGTCTGTAACTACTCGTCACTAAAATAAATAAATGATTGCAAGTTTCTTATTTGCGGCCTGTAGATGTAGATGTGCATAGTACTTCCAGATGGGTTTATAGTCTTCCCTTTCTTAAATTACTGCATAGATTAAGTTGATGAAAAAGTCTGTCTCCTTCAGGCATGTGGCCGGTGAGTGCTGTGGGCAGATTTCTCTAAAGTAGTTCTTGGGTGTGAACTGGGATCCTGTGGGGGTGAGCCAAAGTGCAGACCCTAGACTGGACCACAGGTGATCCTGTGCTTGGGGACTGGCAAGGATTTAGGGGAAGACACAAGGAATTCATTATTACTATACATCCAGCCCAGAAACACTGCCCTCACATTTCAGAAAGGTTCAAAATTACTTTCTGGATACAAATACTATTTTCTCATTTGAATGATAATGGGCTTCAAGGAATAACAAAAGGGTATGAATTTGAATCTGTTACAGAATCAATACCTCTGTGTTACCCTTTTGGAAATTAGTCTTGAACCTCAGCCTCTGGTGCCCTACTTAAATTAACACTTGCTTTGTTAGGAAACATTTCTGATGGGTTTATTTATCTCCCCAACTACAGTTTGTGTTCCTGGGAGGCAAGTCCTATATTTATATGTTAAAAGTATGTGTATATATTTTCAACATTATCTTGCAGCCTTCATAAATACTTATTAGGCTTCTATAAGTGTATTTTAATTTTGATTAAAAGGCAATCTAAGTGCTTTAAAATCCGCTTTAGCTTCTGGGGTATGAAGCCACCTCTCTCGTGGATATTATTTCAAGCTACATTTCCCTCCTCATGGAACAAACCGAGGCTGCACCTGATACTCATTAGCAATGGCGCCTGTGCTTGGTTGGGCTCAGTGTTTTAGCCACTAGGAAAAGACAGAGGGACCGTAACAGCTCTGACTGATTGCTGGGTGAGGGAAACCAAGCCCCCAGGTGTTGCAGGCTTTTTCGGGCCTATAAACCTGTTTCAAAACCTGTTTCTCAGAATTTAAGGCTCAGTTCAATTGAGGTCAGTATTATGGTAATGTCAATAATTCCAGAGCTCTCAGCCCTCGGGCAGACCATGCACAATTCATCATCAACTTTATTTCCATGGAAAGGCAACTTTGGGGAAAATAGCTCTAACTTACACTACTTTATTTTAATTTTCTTTCCCTTAAGAAATGCTTCTGCCAACTTCTATACTTCTATACTTCAATATTTCTGCTTCCTTGGATTTGGTGGTTCTAAGTGTTAACACCTTCCAGTGGCTACATTTATTTACAAAAATCAGAACAGCTCTGAACATAGACAATTTGAGGCATCATAGGACAATAACTCAAAGCTTTCAGAAAAAGATCAAACAAGCCATTGGATCTGAAGGTAATTTTCAGGAAGTGATACCTGATGAGGTTTCAAAATTGCCTCCAGCCTTCTAGGGCTATGAGACTGAGCTAGACGGCTGGGGTGTTCAAGCAGAGTCTGTCTCTTTCCCTTAGGAGACAAAGCTTAAAGAATAACAAACTAATTGGAGGCAATTCCACTTCTGGCGAGTGCATGTCCTACGCAGATGAACTTCATCTGCCCGGCCGAGGATCCTCCATCTCTGGGTTGGATTAGGGCTGATGACCCAAGAGGCTAGACTTTCATTTGCTACATCTGTATCTTCTGTTTCTAGAAACAGAAGAAAGAAAATGATTCAAGATAGTCATTATTGGGTTGGACATTACTACTTCTTTTAAGGCAGGAAAGGTATTCATCCCTATCTAGGATGTCATTATTTTTTTCCCAAGGAAAAAAGTAGCTGTACATTTAGAAGACTTTGATTCTTGCCTATGAATTTTTAAGATGAATACAGCTTCAAACTTTAACGTGGCTCTGAGTTGATATGGTAGCACCAAACTAAACGGAACATAGCGAGAAGTATGTACCTGGAGCTGCTTAGCAGGTATTGAGTTAACTGATGAGCACACTGAGCCCCGTGTGGGTTGAGTATAAAGTCCAACTTATTTTTGTTTTCTTAGCTTCCAGACTTATGTTTGACACTGCACAAAACTAAGTACTCACAATTTAATGTTTTGAATATATTGTTCTCCATAAGAAAAACATGAGTAAAAAGTGGTGATTTTTTCACAGCCAGTAGAGGGTAACAGAGTTAAAATTTCATTCATTCATTCATTCATTCATTGAAATTCAGGGGCCCCCTGTGAACCCTGCTTCAGATGGACTCCACTCTGGAGAGGCTTCCTCCAGAAAAGTCTCTCCTGATTTCACTTTAACACCTCGCCACACTTCTGGCACTTACTCTGTCCCTCTTCCCTCTGCCCAGCCTGCATAGTAAGCATCCAAGGGAGGTGTCTGGGACACCAGACTGGTGTGCACCGATTGACACCGCAGCTCTCTGTGTCTCTCATTCCTGGCCTAACTGTGGTCACTGACAGTGAAAGATGGTAGAGAACCCTGGGCAGGATGCCGAGCCAGAGAGCAGCATAGCTTTGGGAGTCAGGAGGCCAGCACTGAACACATAGTGAGATACCAGCGTCCTCTTAGAGCTGCCCTCGGCACGGCCAGCAGTACGTGCATTAGACAGCATCAGCGAGAAGCGAGAACTCCGGTATTAATCGGTGGTGAATAACACGGCTTCAAAATCTTATTCATACTTTCTTCTATTTTTTGAATTTTTGTCGTGAGTAGATATTTCTTCTAAATTTGTATGTTATGCAGCACCCTTCCCAGCACTTTGGGGCTGAGGACGGAGGGCATGGCCAACTGTCCTGCCGACTGCCACTGTCCCCTCAGGCCCCACAAGGCATCATGGGAAGGAGAGCCACTTGGGGTCCACAAGACACCCTGTCTTGCCCAGTGCGTCCTTGGAATGTGTGGAGTTGCCAAGTTACAGCAGCTTTAGGAAAGGGTTCTCCTTCTGCACTTTACTATTATTTTGATAGTGCACTTTTCTTTCTCCCCCAAGCCCTGAATCTTCTCCCACGTTATTTTAGTCAAACCTCCAGGGAAGAAAGCATTGGGTGCAGGCTTCTGGTGGGCTGCTGTCCCTCAGGAGAGCACACAGCAAGTGCCTGGCAGCCTCACAGGCCTGGGATTAGTGTGGGACCCTTCCCCGCTGTCCCCTGCCAGATGGCCCCGCTGGACACTGCACAGACCCCACCAGGTCAGCCCTGCTTACTTTAAGGACTGGAGGCAGGGCCCCACGTGTCGCATCAGCTCCTCGTCTTTCTCGCAGGACTCCAGCACGTTCTGTGCCTCATCGTGCTGATAGCAGTAGATCTTATAAATCTCTTCCAGCGGCCCTGTAATCCGCAAGAACACCTCCCCTGCAAAACGAAAACAGAGAAGACGACATCAGACCAGACCAAACCAGCACCTCAGAGGTTTATTATTCAACAGTGTAGATCATTGCAAAAAGTGTTGGATGGGTCCTATTTTATCCTCAGGTAATTGGAAAGGTGTGTTAGACAGTGAGAAATTGTATCTCTCTTCTTCCTTTCCTCTTCTCTTTTCTTATTTACTTCTTCCCTCCCTCCCTGCCCTCTCTCTCCTTCCTTCCTTATAAAACAAAGAATGAAGGCTTGGCAGAACTAGACACTGAAGGAAAGTTGGTTTTCCCAGAGGTGATTATGCACCAGGTTGGTGGGCAGGGTGGTGGTTTGGAGCCCTGGTGAAGGGCAGATCCATGGAAGTGGCCTGCGCAGGTCACACTGTCACACTGTCACACTGGTGTCATGACTTGAGCAAGTTATTGTAACTCTCTGAATCTGCTCCTCATCTACCAAGTGGTTGCCATAATTAGATTCGATTTTGTAGGATTGGTATAAAATGAGAGCTGGTGGGGCCAGCAATGTGGCTCAGTGGCACAGTGCCTGCCTGGCAAGCATGAGGTCATGAGTTCAATTCCTAGTACCAAAGAAAAGAAAACGATATATATTATCCAGGCAAGGTGGTGCACAGCTGTAACCACAGCACTTGGAAGACAGAGGCAGAAGGATTGCTGTGAGTTCAAGGCCAGCCTGACCTAGAAGGTGAGTTCAAGGCCAACCTGACCTACAAGGTGAGTTCAAGGCCACCCTGTACTTCATAGTGAGACCCTGTCTCAAAACGATGAGAGAGAGAGACAGAGAGAGAGAGTGCTTAAAGTCCAGTGTACAGCACATACGTACAAAGGTACTAAAACAGGACTGTTTTTGTTAATTTACTAGAGGTGTAAGGGAAGGAATTTTAGGCAATAGGTAAGTGATTTTTCACTAACACTTATTTCACTAACATTTCCTAGGTTCTCTGAAAGGCAAGCTGTAGAATTTAGAGCAATGAGATATTTCCTTATATGTGATAATAAAAAAAGAAGTCATAATTTGATTCTTTATAAAAACTAATTGGGTGATACTATGAACCAAGATTATGAATGTATTTTCATGGAGCAACTTGAGCTAACTGTATCTAGGCATTTAATGAATCTTCTGATATTATAATAAAGATAGGTCTATAAATGGTGAATTAAATAGATATTGGAGGACAGTTTATTTAATCACCATTCCATCACTTAAAACTGAGTAGCCAATCTCTACCATGGACCCAGCATTGTGTTAGATGATTTGGGAGACACAGAAGAGATATGTGACAACATCTGCTCCTGAAAAGATTGGAGGTTTGAGAATGATGGTGATTTGGAGGCTGAACTGATTGACAGTAATGTGGCACTGTTTATCTGGACCCGTTACAGTGCAGGAAGTCTCTCTTCCTGCAGAAACACGAAAATCCTTGCCCTTAGGGTTGTAGGCAGGTTTTGTGTATATTAACTACTTTGTCCTGTGCACACGATGAAACAAGAGGATATTCATCTGTGTTGATTATGGAAGAACAAGACTGAGTTGGATACAAATCATTTCTCCAACATCCTGCAGGAGGGAAACAGCCCGGACTGTTGTCCTGGGATCCTTGAGTTTTATCCCCCTGCAAACCCTCCACTGGGGGATGCAGACGAAATGGACACTGAACATGAGTCACAAATCAGGGCTTGTGTGGTGACTTTGGGGATGACAGGTTAAAAAAAAATTGAGCCACTTTTTTCTATATCATTCATAAAGTGGAAATAATTTAAGAATTAAGTGGGATGATGGACGCAAACTACAGCTGCCACTGATTAGTTAGCTGTCATTTGTCTCTCACTGCTCCTTCACAGTCTCCGGAACTAAGACACAAGTGTGTTGAAAGTATGGTGGTCTTTTCTAATCACTAGCCAGTCAATAAAAGACTTTCCTTTTCATTGTACGTGATTTTCTCTGTGATTATAATTAGATTCAGAGAGAGAGAGAGAGAGAGAGAGAGAGAGAGAGAGAGAGAGAGAGAGAGAGAGAGAGTCTGTTTTAATAGTCTGTAAGGAAACCCAGTAGTAACTGTGAGCATCTTTAGAGCTGAATGGGTGAGGGATTCTTGTTTTGTTTCCAGGATTTTATTTTACTGAGTTGATCCTTCTAGCAGTATAGGTCTGGCAGATTTTCTCTTATGAGACAGTAGGTCAAGCAATAAGGAATAGTTAACAGAAGAGGACAGCTACTGAATGTAGGGTTGGGTATAAGGTGAAGGAAAAACCCTAGCAGAACCAGATAGCAAAAGGAGTGGGGGTGCTGGATGGGGAGAGACTGGAGACCCAGAAGTAGGAGAGAGAGACAGGTGGAGCTGGAGCTTCCAGCATGTTGAGAACAGAGGACATGAGTCCCCACACCCGGCTCACCCCACACACCCAAGGTGCAGGTGTAAGTATACACACTCACTACTAAGAAAGCAGGGTGAGAGACTGAAACAAAGAGAGATAAGGGCAGCCTCACAAATCCACAATAGGGTCAAATCAGGAAACCAAAAAACAGAGACTGTTGTTTTATGCACAATTAAATAATTAATTACAAATTCCCTCATATGTTCTGTAACAGAAGTGCTCTGGTCTGAAAGAATTTATAGCTCTCCCTTTAATGGCAAATCCATTTTTTTACTCCATTCTAAGTGAAATTCTGTTGGGGGTCTAATAATAATTATTAAAGTTAAAGGATATTTAAGTTCCCTAATTGAAAGTCATTTATTCCCCCAAAGGCTGAGTGTCACACTGATGGGCAGAACAGCCCATTCCCAGCCCAGCCCTCCCAGTGCATCGTGCTTCATAATTGTGCCAGCCAAGCGAGGCATCTTGCAGCAGAAAGTGTTCTGTTTCCATGGCAACGTGAGCCTCTGGGCTGTCTTTCTTTAGTGGTGAAGGACATTGCCCCGTCTAATGTATGAGGGTCTGAAGGGACGATTAGTAGGGGAAAGAGAATGAGCCAAGGCCAGCGAAGGTAATTTCACCTGAAGCCAGCCACCGAGGCAGCAGAATCTTAGGAGATAAACAAAACTATTGTGATCTTTTTAAAAAATCCTACACCCATCAATTTGACACTGACTCCCCCACAACCACCCACCAAAAGCAGTGGCTATGTGATTTCCACTCTTAAATTTCCTTGGTTATCTCCTTTAAAATCAACTCCCAAAGATACTGGACACATTCTGTGCCCTGCGACAGTCCTGGGTCGTGGGTTCTCTCCCTTGAACACATTCACATTCACATTCTTCTTTTTGATCCAGATCTTTCCTCATAGGTCCTCATGTCTCTCCCCACAGTGTACTGTACAAACTGGGTGGCCTCTGGATTATTCAGATCTGCTCCAAGAGGAATTCCCCTACAGGTGAATAAACCGGGGTAAAGCCAGTGATAGTCAAGCATAGTCTTCATTTCCTAGGCTTTGTTTAGGAAAATGGTGGAGGGAAATGACGTAGTTAAGTTTAGTTGGTTCCTATTTGGCAATTTACTGGGTGACCGTTTTGCACCAAGCACTGTGGTTCTACCACAGATGCAAAGAACCAAGGCCCTGAAGAGCTTCTAAGGGCTGGGAAGGAGAGGGTGCTGTTGGCCATGCTGCCAGAGGTCCAGTAACTCAGCTGAAAGCCCAGAGGGCCCTGTCCAACCCTGGAGACCCTGGAGCTATTTTCGTCACAGCCTGAACTTGTGATAGAAGCCCTGAGTGACTGGCAAAGCAAGGAGCTAGACGCAGGGGTGGGAGGGTCTGAGACCGGGCGCAGTGAGGCCAGACGGCTCCGGGGGAGGCTGGAGAGCCCCCCAGGGCCTGCTCCGAGGAGCCGTTGGAGCCCACATGGGAAGGTGCTGCTGAGGCTTGGCGGGTTTCAGGCAGCAAACCAACCTGATGGGACAGCGTCTTAGAAAGATGACCCTGGTGACCAGTCCCATGGGAGACGGCATTGCAGGGGAGCCGGGAGGCTGGCAGGAGAAGCTCAGGAAACCAGGATCCTCTAATAATAAAGCACACTGCGGGAGCTGAACCAGGAAGTTACAGCTGCGAAGCGTGCGCCTCGGCCTGGGGCGGGGGCTCTGCCGCAAGGCCAGTGCTGAGCGCCTGCGAGGTCCCGGGTTGGATTCCCAGCACTGGGAAAAGGGCGCTTCAGGGTGGGCGCCTGGGTTCGGTTCAGATCCCCGTCTTATCATTCAACACGTGACATTTGGGAGAGTTCTTCCTTAATTCCCGCCTCTGAAGAATGGAGGTAATAACAATAATAATAATGTCGTTTGCGTGTAGAGGAGGTGAGGTACGTAGAGGTGGCACGTGTGTGCACTCCCTAGAAGTCAGCAACTAAAGCAGAGTCGGGAGCGTGGACGAGGGGCAGGCGGGCCGTGGACACAGCGGGAGGGCGCGGGGCCCAGACGCAGATGACGTGTTTAGGAAACAGTTCCGGGGAAAAAGCGTGACTTCAGTTCCAGATGTAGGCTTTGGGACGCTTATTATCCTCAGTGGGAAAATTCTGCGTGGAATTGGGACTGTGAATTCGGGATTCACATTTTTACACAGTAGAGAAATGTCTCATTATGCTGATAACGTTTTGGTTTTAGTTTCTGTCTACCCAGCTGAACATAATTATAATCAACACATTGATTTTTTTTTCCTTCGGTAGGAAAATATTTTGGGAAAACCCTGACTAGTTGAAGGCTTCCTTTTTGCTACTCCAAGTCTATAAAAATATGACAGGAACTCTCATATAGGAAAGGCCTAAAGTAGACGTTCCTTTATTAACAACACCAAAATATAACAAATTCAACTCTCAAAACCAACTAAGACGATGTTAAAAGAGAATTTTAGTTAAAATTAGAAGTGTGAGATGTATCCCCCAAGAAAGCCTTCTGTGGCAGAAACTTGTCTGTCCGGACAGAGTATTCGGATTCCAGAGAAGGAGCAGGAGGCGCTGAGAGAGCAGCCGGCAGGGCCCACTCTCCGAATGGAAGAATGGAGACCTGGGTGCCCCGACCCAGACCGCTGGCTGTGTTCCCCGAGGGACACACGCCAGCGTGAGCGGGCGTTCCTGGCAGGCTCCCTTGCTTCGAGGTCTCTCCTTGCACTGAGCTCAGAGGCTGGGGCTAAACAAGCATTCGCGTGGCCAGCCAAACGCCAGCCCATTTCTGTCAGTCCTCCTGACCTTGTTTCCTGTTCTCCGGGAGAGGGCAAAGTGACAGAGGAAATGAGAAGTTGGAAAAGTAAATGCTGCTCAGTGAAGCCACAGGCCTCTGCCTTTAGTCTCAGTTCCTAAGTAGCCTGAGGGTAAAAATAACTGCTGAGGATACTCCTGGGACCCTGGCTGGGGTCGTAAAACCCAGGCAAACACAAGTGGCAGAAGGGCTAGGCAGCCACAGGATTAAAACAAGGGTATCCCTTGAGTATTAATTTGATGAAGAGATTTGAAGCGAAGAAACCATTGTTTTCATTTAAGGGGAGGCTAGACACCATGACTGAATTCCTAAGATGAAACAGGTCTTCTGAGTTATTTCATGCCTGTGGCAGTGGCCTCTGGTCATAACTCCAGATTCCCTGGGGCTCATGAGATTCCTTTTCAGATATGAAAAATACCTTCATAAAAAATTTTTCAGAAACACCAGAGTGAGAGATGTTCAGAAAGACATGCTCTTTGGAACTGACAATTCTGAAGTCTCAGGTGCATTTGAGGGTACCCATATTTTCAAAAGAGCGGTTTTCCTTTACCTTGTGTGTGCATGAATAAATCTTTTCACCACTAGATGTATGCGAAGACAGTCACATTCATTCTGAGGAATCTGTACCTATATGCATCGCGCCTGGATCATTTTGACTTCTGCCCTCTTCTTGCCCTCCCCGTCTCCAGGTCCCTTCCCACCTCCAGAATCTCCCTCCCACTTTCCTACCATCTTTCCTTTATTTTGCTCTTTAAATTAGGTATAGTTGAGCTTTCACAAAGAAAAGAAATGGTGTGATATTTAACTGTCTGTGTCTGATACATTTCCTCTAGTATTATGGTCTCGAGATTGATCTATTTTTCCCACAAATGCTTCAAATTTATCCTTTATGGCTGGGAAAATGAGAGGTGAGGAAGAGGGGCCCAGGAGGGCAGCTGGACCCCAAAGATGGGAACAGAGGGCAGGAACCAGAGCGGTGGTGTCCAGGTCTTGACCCTGGCCATCTCTTGGGCCATGGGGCCTTCTGGGGAGGACTTTCTGCAGCGAGGTGGCATCCTTCAGGCACATCTGGTGTGGCACATTGCCTGGCACCTGGGCAGGAGGAACTGGGGAGCACTAGTGAGCAGTGGCGATGGCCGGTTAGTGGGGTGAAGAGAGCTCTGGGTGTATTGGGGAGACCTAGGGTTCTCCCTACAGCCTCCACATTTAGTGATATCACTGGGTGAATCAGGCTTCTACTGTCGTCTCCACAATGGAGTACATGATCTTCAAGTCTGAGGCCAAGACCAACATTCAAGAAGACAGCTCTTTGTTTTGATAACTCTTCGTCTGTTCTCTAACCTTGTAGGCTTCTTGGATAATTTAATTCCTAGAGGGGAGTTTTATACTTGATACATCCAGGTAACTTCGGACGTCTGAGAAAATTTAAGTTGTTGCTTGCAGGATTAGGAAAGGTGAGATAACTGGCTCTACTTACAGGTGCCAACTCTGAGGGAGGCCCAGTTCCTATACCAACCGCAGCTCTTGGGTGGTGTCACCTTAGTAAGGACCCCTCTGGAGACAAGCCGCTCACCTTGCAGCGGATGCTGTAAGGTGCCCAGTAATCTCTGAAGTGACGCTGGCACAAACCACAGGCAGATGGGCCAATGACAGCAGCAACGTCCATTCCTAGCTTCCTCCGTACCCTGCCAGCACCTGCGTGCCCATTTTCATCTCTGAATTTCATTCACTTAGTCTGCACTGATGGAAGATGACTGTAGCAGCCATGCAACAGACAAGGATTCCTTACATCTTGATGGGGTGAGCTGTAAGTCATGTGTCCGTCTATGAAAGCCCTGTTACCTCTACTTAAAATAGGAACAGATGAATGCAGAATCCATGGCTAGTTATTTCTCCACTCTTCTGAAGTCTGCCAAATTGACAGAATTTGGACTTGCAATGCACCCTACTTAAATTCTGATCTAGTCCTTCTCACGTCTCTGGTGGTGAAGGCTTGCCCAGGATGTGTTTGGATGTGTGTGTGCATGTGTGAAATGAACTGAAATACAGATGTGGAAGCCCCCAGGAAGGGGTTATATTCCCCCCTCACAGGGAAGTAATGGCTCGAGCTAAAGTAGCTGTCTTGGGCCCATGATTTTAAAGCCATGTGCTGAGAAGTTTGAAGGAAAAAGCTGTAAACAGCCAGCAATAACACCAGTCCTGGACCAGTGAATCATAGATATCTTAATATGTGAGAAAAATGAATCCTTTCTTGGTTAACCCTTTGGACCAGTTTTCTATTCATGGACACACAGAACACTCATGCCTATAGCCACAGAACTAGAGGTGACACAGCGAAAGTTAGAGCATAAGTCAGTGTCCCTCTAAAGGTTAGGCTCTTCCAGGTCATTGTATACCTTCAAGGTCCAGGTCTTACCCTTACCTACCCTCTCTTGGCTTCCTGGAAGCTGGAAAAGTTTTCAAGGCTTTATATGATGCCTACATGTACCCTGTACAATATCTGACCTCTCACCTGCCCATTCAAACCTGCCTCTGCCTCTCCAGAACTCCTCCCAGGAGCCTCCTCTAGCTGGCTTCACCAGCACAACACCCCAAACATGGTCTTCTCTTCAGAGAATAGAGCTATAGGTTTTTACCAACAACCTTCATTTTTATTGCAAAATAAAAGTCCTAGCAGCCCAAGGATCCATTCTGACCTTACTTGGCCAACTGTAGCCTGGAAGCTGCCTCCTGCTGGTTTTTCCTTTTCTATAAGGATTAGTTTGTCCTCGAAACCCCCATTTTTCCCCTGCCATATTCTCTGAAGCTGACAGCTCTCCTGTTACTGTCAATATTCGGAGGAAAGGCCCTAATCCTTCAGCTCTGCACCTGGGTCTTCCCCTCCATTGCCCTCACATCTCACATATTCCATTATGAAGACCTGGGACCTTCAAATCTGTCCCTGGTGGTCTGAATTAACTGGGCCAAATCTGTGTGTGCCCTGACTAACACACACACACACACACACACACACATACACACACACACAAACACAAACATTACTAGAAAGTCATTCTGGTAAGCTATGTTGTGGCATCTCCAACAGCATTACAACATGATTTTCACTGGCTAACACTCTTCTCACAAAGTCAACACTGAAGACATAGATTCCTATCTTTAAAAAAAAAAAAATCATGGCTTTAGGAGAATAAAACCTGGCCATAGAGCAATAGTGTCTCACCTATATCTTCAAAGAACAGAAACTTCATGAATTATGTCTCTCTCCAAGGACGAGCTCACCCTCAGGAAAAAGGCACATGGAGTTCCCATGCCAGTATGACAGACTTCTTTCAGTCTGGTCCTCAGCACACTGTGCACTCGGTGAGCAGGCAGTTATTCTCAAATCTTTAAAACTTGGAAATGTTACTGTGTGCAAACACATCTAAGGGAGCACAGTTGCTGCTTACATCTCTACTGCTATGTAACCAACTGCTCCAAAGTAGACTGGCTGAACACAACCACTCTGATTTCTCTCACAGTTTTGTGGGTTGACTGGGCTCAGCTGTGCGGTTCTTCTGCCCCACTTGACATGCCACTCAAGGGCTTCGCTGTATTGTTAGGTCCAAGATGGCTCAGTCACACGTCTGGTCCCTTGGAAGGGACAGTTGGCAGTTTGTCTTTAGCTGTGATGCTGGGATACTGGAATTGCTGACACACTTTCAGACACTACCTAGTCTCAGTCTTCTTTCTGCATCGTGTTTCCAGTAGTGAAGCTGAACTTTCTCTCTGCTTCGTGTTTCCAGTAGTGAAGCTGAACTTCTTCAGTGGCAGGCTACCAAAATCACAGACGCTGAAATTGCCATGATTTGTTAAGGTGGCCAACACAGTGTCATTGCCATTGCATTGTGTTGGTTAGTAAATCAGAGTCAATGTGGGACTATACTACCTGCATGGTGAGTCTAGGAGACACCATTCCTTGAAGGACGTTAGTTGGAGACTGGCTACTTTAGTCATTGTCACTCTGCCAAATGGGGATATGATACTTGAAGTAAAATATCCCTTCCTAAAGAAAATGTATCTCCATATTAAATACATGAATTATTAAGAGATAGATTTTGGGAGCATCTAGAAAAAATACACACTCAGCACATTTGATTTGTTTGAAAAACATGATTAGGACTTCTGAAAAAAATTCACATTTTACATAAATGAGAAATCAGACATTGGGAATAGAAGAGTAAATCTGGTATTCTCAGGACAATAGCAATTTAATAGCAGGATGTGTTAGATATATATTAAGAATAGACACTGGGCTATAGTTATTTTACATAGTATTTGATTTAATTTTCATTTTAAAAATGTGTTATTACCTCCAATTTCCAGGTGATCAGTCAATGTTCAGTGAGGTTTTGTAATTTAAATAAGATCATACATTTAGCTATAGGCTAAACCATGACCTTGATATTAAATATCAACCTGATACTAAAACCTATGTTTTATAAATTCTATGCTGTACTATTCTATGCTGTCATTTTACTTATTTTTTCCATTTTCATAAATTGCTACAGAGAATCATGTTCAGTTTGAGGGGAAACGAGACCCCCATCTCACGCTTTCATCTCTAGAGATTTAAAACCCATTTCCTAGCTGGAAGTCTTGCATAAGTCAAAGTTTTGAAATCCACTTCTGATCCTGACAGGAAAGACCAAGCAATTCCCTCTGAACTCTCACACCTGCAAGCAGCTGTCTGTGTTTAAACTTGAATCTCATCCAAACCCCAGGGTTAGTGTGAGTAAAATTCTCCTGCTGGTTTCTTCAGGTATCAAGAAAATTTCTCTTTTGGCCTACCAGCTATGCATCACAAACCCTTATTTGAGCCAAGTGAGGATAGAGAAATGGAACACACTTGTGTTTTGCATTTTGTGCTAATAAGATTTTGGAAGCATCTCATGAAATATCAGTTTGTCTTAGGAGCTGTTAGTACTGGTGAGAGGTTCAGAGGTGGAAATTGCCAATGAACTCTGTTATGCCTGCCCCATGTAGTCCCAGTGATCTCTGGCTCTGTGCCTTTTCTATGAACTGCCCATGCCCTCCCATCTCGAGGTCTTTGCCCCATTTCTCTCTTAAAAATCTTTTGCCTGAAGTCCCTAAAACTGTCAAGTCCAAACTCAAAGGCCAAATTCCAACTCAGCTTTTTCCTCATTACCAAGTAGAAATAAATGAATCTTTCTCTGTTTTAGGTATCTATTGCTGCAGAAAAGCCAACCCAAAATTTGAAGCCTTAAATTTGAGGGGGTTTGGCAAACTGTTTGCTCAAGTTCTGCAGATTGGAGATGCTCAGCTGGATGGCTTGTGTCCTTGCGCTACTCCTAGGTTTGCAGGCAGCTGCTGGCTAGATGGGGGCTGGCCAGCGGGCCAAGGAACCTGCACCACATGCCCAAGGCCTCGGCTGTGCCTTTGTCTTCATGAATACAGAGCAAAAATCACAGCACAGCTCTCAAATATCATTTTGCCACATTTTATTCATCAAAGCAAGTCACAAGGCCAGCCAGAAACAAAGGGTGAGGATAGTCAAATAAAACTCCAATTGATAGTCTTCAAAATGTGGCCTTTCTGTTTTAATTTTTTCATAAATTTTGCTGTAATCTTAAGATTATAATTTGTGATTAACAAATTTTAAATTATGAGCATCTTTAGTTGTGGTTTCTCTGTAAAACTATATATATATAGTATATATATACATATATATTATATATACACATATATATGAGTTTGTGTTTTCTCTGTAAAATATATATATGATTTTATATATATAATACATACATATGGTTTTACAGAAACAACACACACATATGTGTGTATAAATAATATATGTGTGTATATGTACATATATAATATATAATATATATACATATGTGTGTATATATATATAATATATACCTGTATGTATACTTTTTTTTGGCAGGGGGAGTACTGGGAATTGAATCCAGACCACTAAGCTACATCTCAAATTGTCAGTCTTCCTTCCTCAGCTTCTCAGGATAATTTTTAAAGTTAGAGCTAATTTTAGACTTACACAAAAGTTGCAAAAATAGTACAGTTTTCAAACATCCCTTACCCAGCTTCCTCTACATATGTAACTTTCTGACGTCTTATATAACCATAGCACAATCATCAGAAAAAGGAAATTAACTGTTATGTAAGCTAAACGCTTTATTTGAATTTCAACTAAAGTAGGGAATGTTCTTTCCCTACTCTAGGACCCAGCCAGTCTCCTGCTCATTGTTAGTTTTGCTTTGTCTCCTCTGGTCTGTAACAGTCCCTCAGCGTTGCCTCATGTTTCACGACACTGATACTTTAGAAGCGCACATGTCAGCTTCTTCTTCAGGGGTCCCTGAAGTTTTTGATGATGTCTAATATTTTCTCATGAATGTACGTGATTGTGTGCTTTGGGGGGAAAATACCAAAGACATGAGGTTGTTTCTCTCTGAGTCCCCCAGGTCCTGTGTGTTATTTCCTGGTGCAGTTGACCTTGGGTACTTGGTTAATATGGTCTCTGCTGGGTTGACCTTGGGTACTTGGTTAATATGGTCTCTGCTGGGTTTGCACTGTGAAATTACCCTCTTTCCTTTGGGGCTTAACAACTGTGTGAGAAGAAACTTTGAGACTGAAAAATATCTCTCTCCTCTTTCAAAAGCCTCTGAAATAGAGTATGGATTAATGGAATAATCTAGAGCATTTTTGTTTGTTTGTTTGTTTTGTTTTGTTTTTGAGACAGGATTTTTCTGTGTAGCCCAGGCTGGCCTTGAACTCTCAGCCTCCCAAGTTCTGGGATTATAGGTGTGTGTCACCATTCTTAGCAGGAATTTGTGGATTTTGACTTCAATAGTTATGATTTTGGGGGCTTTGCCTAATGGTGATTTTCTGTTTTCCTCTTTATCTTTTTATTTATTAATTAAAATCTAATGTAAAGAAGAGTTGTGTTTTCTCCCCATTTGTGTCAGTATGTTTATTGATTTTTTTAATTCCGAGAAGTAAATGTAAAACTAGCATTATTTTACTTCTCAAATTTAAAACCCAGAATTTTTAAATTGAGAAAATCCTCTATAAGCACAGAAACACCTAATAAAATGAAAGAAAATTCTTATAAAGGTAAGATATTAAAATTGCAATTACAAATACATATACTAATATAAGATATATGTAAATATTTGAATTTAAATGTTTTAATAAGTACTGTCTTTTTACCTTTTTACAAGTACATTCACCTTTTGGAATTTTAAATGTATTTTTGCAAAATTAATTAAGGATGCTGCTTCTATTTATGATTTTTGGATAGATAATACAAAAGCAGGTTCAGAATATAACTTTATCCTATTATAGCTTCAACAAAACCTTTTTTCCATATTCCAATTTTCTAATACACAATTACAGAATTTCAAAATAAAATCTTTTATATAACATGAGCTCCTATTGTCTAATTTTTTAGTTTATTCTTTATTTTATAAGAATAAATTCCAATGTCTTTTTGTGTATAATTTTGTTTTCAATAATTGCAACTTGTGGGGATGAAAAATCAGAAGTTCATTCTTCCACTTGTTAAATATTTTAACAAAGGCCTCCGACTGATTCTGAATAAAATATAACAATACCAGAGGCCTTGTTTATAAAAATAGCCCAAAGCCAAAGAACACAGTTTGATTTATAAAGTAGTGCTTCAAAGAAGCACTTCTAATAACTGATTAATGCCCAGCAACAAAGAAAATGTGTACTCTCACAGGTATATGGTTATTTTAAGTTCAACAGTCACTTTACCCTCTAAATATTGCTGTGCACTATAATATTGTGTATTGTGTTACTTTTCTTGTTGCTGAGAAAAAATACCCAACACCCACCAATTAAGGGGGGAAAGTTTTATTTAGCTCACAGTTTGTAGAGGTTTCAGTCCATGATCAGCTGACTCAAGGCAGAGAGACAATGGTTCATGACAGCAAAAAACAATAAAAGCAAGAAGCCAGAGCAAGACAAGCCTCTTTCTATCCCTTATGTTGTATCCAGCTTACTGGGGTTAGGGCAATGCCAATCAGTGCACTGATCCAGCAATCACCCATCCTTAATCCCAGCACCCTTGATCTCAATACTTCAGAACCAATCGATCACACACTCTAGATTCAGCCACCTCTATAAAAATCCTATGACCGCATGAGGATTTGGGGGGCCATTAGGACACCAATCATAACATGTATATAAAAATATGTGTACGTTATGACTATAATTTTTGCATTGACCAATAAAATATCACAACTTCATTGTCTATACACCACAATCAATTTACACTTCTGTCCCACAGATTCATTTTAGTAAAATGATTATTTTACTATGGTGGTATGCTCCTCCAGTGTTCGTATCCTTATTTTGAGATCCTTGCATTGAGAATATTTAATTTTTAAGTTAAATATATAGTAGTATTTGCAATGAGATCAAATCAGACAATTCACCTTTGACACAGAAATTTAAAAGCTCTTCCTGGGCTCGGTTTGGCTTCACGCATACTAAAAGCTCTTCCTAGTTTCCGTAATTTACATTTAAAAGTTTTGAACCTTTATTAGAATGAGCTAATTTTCTATGTGAGTCACCTGCTCACCCTGATATCAAGCTGTCATCCTTTAACTGTTGACAAAACTCCCCTGCTAATGGTGTCAAGTCTTCAGTGGCACTGTTTTACATTTCTTGGAAGTCAGTGGAATCTCAGAAATGAAACTGAGTGATGTTAGGACAACTTTCATCTGACCTAACTGAAAAGTCATGCTGCATGGAATGATATACAAGCACATTTTCAGCAGCTATGTGTGTTAAGTGTCTTGTGTGCAGTATCACCTTTTTACAATAAATGTTCCCTTTTGACACAGATGTAGCTGTTCGTATTTCTGCCTTCTGGTTTCCATACAGTCAGAGACGGCACTAGGCCTATGGTAGACATGTACTTCGTGTGTTACCTGCTCACCCACTTTCCTGAGGAACATAATATCAATGTTTAATTTATATTAAACACAAATGCACTAAGCCCTTGCTTCTGAAGTGGTTTATTGCAAAGTAAAATAAGTGTAACCAAATAATAAGCAGAGTTGTGGATAGACATCAAACAATAAACAACCCCACTAGCACAGCAAGAGGCTGTAGTTTCTCCACGGCAGGCCTGCTCAGCCTGTTTCCCACATGTTTATTTCATTTATACCTAATCTGCATTGACCCCACTGACTGGGATCCTGGCGACTGCCAACTTCTCACGGGTCATGGCAGGTGCCACCCAGAACGGGCCACCGCACACTAAGGTGCCACACCCAATGGGTGGCAGAGTCTCCAGTGTCACTTCCACCTCCCACCACCACCGGAGCAGAGAGGAGCTCGCCGTTTCTGGCTCGTGTCCAAGTGTCACCCTTTGGTCAGTCAGTGCCTGCCCAAGGCATTTCAGAGGAAGATTTAAGTTTCCTTGGGATTCAGAAAGCTGGGAAAGGACGAATGGGCTGTTTCCAGGGTTGCCTCGTGTCATGGTGGGAACTCTGCCAACAGTACCTGCCCCTTACACCTTACTGTAAAAGAGGCCACGTCAGCAGGTAAACGATTACGGAGGGATCTTACAAAGCCTCCTGTGACACAGCTACTGACAGTGAGACTTCTTCGTGTGTGTGGTGCTGGGGATCAAATCTAGGGCCTGGTGCATGCTGGGTAAGGGCTCTACCACTGCACTGCACCCGCACTGGTGCTCTTTGAAAAGGAAAAGCCCAGGACAAATACTAATGTGGTCGGAATGCTGAAACAGCTGGCCAGAGCCAGTACGCATGGTCACCCTAAACCTAGGTTTGTCCTGGACGCCAGCACATGAACCAACCCCTCGAGCTCACTTAAGCTTTCTTCCACATTTTTGATGAAATGACTCTTGTGTTCCAGTCTCATTAATTCCACTCTAACCAGCAACACTGTGATATTTTTATCAATGTCGTCATTGGTCTTGGACCAGTGTTTCTCCTTCCATCCGTTCTCTGCATACCTACCATACTTTCCCTTCCCAGGAACTACTGTCTCTCATCATACCCCTGCTGCAAAAATCTTTCACTGGTCCCCTTCCCTGTAGAGTGAACTTCAGCGTTCTCTCTGCAGCTGTAACGGAGTCTGCTCCATTAGGCCCTTCCAGATTCATCTCCTGCTTCTCTCGCGCGTGAAAGCTTTTCTGTAGTGCTCACTTACCATAACCTAGACATACTTGCTGTTCACGGGCAAGTTTCTCTTCATGCGTTTACTTTCTTTTGGAATTTTTCCCCCAATTTGGACTTTACTTATTGAGATCTACTTATTTTTAAACCTAGTAACCCTTTGAGAGTCCTTCCTTGTTTCCTATTTGGAAATGTTCTCGGTATGCCCTGAGCTTCTACCGAGATGTGGAGCCCGCTGGGCTGGTGTACTCCCCCACACGCCCTCACTTCGAGGAGCTGTTCACTGTGGGCTTTGCAAGGCAGAGACGATCTCATTCATCTTGTGATACCCAGCAATGCCATATAGCACACTGGGTTTTGAAGGTGCTGATATGTCACAACTATTCCTAAGTGAAATAATAACAAATGGCTGATGAACTCGTACTGACATAATTACACATAGAGCCCTTCTTCTAGAAAAACTAGGACGTTTAGCCACAGGGAATGACCACATTTAAACCTCTTTTTAAATGCGCTGGCCCTTCACTCTGCAAAAACACTGTAAATAGTCCAGTCACTTTCTGTACCTTCCCACAGGGTCAGCTGTGCTTATTCAACTGTGGGCTTTCATGAGTACTAAACAGGATCAGTCTCATGCCATTTTTATCACTCTGATTTCCAGTACAAGACAGAACATATGCTGTAAAAACACAAGGTTTGTGTTTGTGTTTGTGTCTGTGTGTGTATATCTCAAACAATGGGTTTACATCTAACACAACAATGGTTACCTTTAACAGAGAAGGCAGTAGCTATGGAATTGTATCTGAAAGGACCCTACCCTTACTCTATTCACTTCTCCATTGGTCTAATATTTTTGTGATGAGCATATATTATATATTGTATGTGAAATCGAAAAAAAATGATAATTTTACCAGAATTCTTATTTCTGCATTGCTCTATGCAAATTACTTCCAAAGAATTATTTGGACCACTCAAGAAATGGAGAGAATAAAAATTTGGCTCAATACTTGTCATGATCTTCTCCATAATTATTTTTAATGATCATGCCACAGTGAGAAAATAAATATATTCAAGACTATTTGAGAGTAAATACATCTGCAAAACAGAATAATATAGAAAAGAAAGGAAAAACAGAAAAACAGAACTTCTGTTAAGATTTTTATAAGCCATATAAATTCCACATGTAAACAATTTTCAATTGTTAAATCCACTCACCAGCATAGGATCTGAAAAACATTGAGAGTTATATCAGTAAATATACAAAAATATTTAACCACTTAATTCCCTAAGAGACAATCAAGTGGTAGCTATAAAACAAAATGGAAACCTCTGGAAAGCCAAGAGGTTGAAATATCGGAAATTAAAAAGCAAATGGCATGCTTAGTGCTACTGAGGGACTTCAGCAAAGGGATGGAAGCCCATTTGGAAATAAATACAGGATTTGTGTAATCACAACAAGCCTGAAGATGGGGTTAGCATTTATATATCTCCTGGGACACTTTGTGAGTCAGGAAGATAAAACCAAGCACCGGAAGGTTGTTGAAATATTGTTTGCTGTTGTACCGCAAAACTTGAGCAGAGAATAAACATACCTATGACTTGCAGGGCCGGTTCCACATTGGCAGTGGCCTCTTCCAGCAAGGATAGCAGCTTAGCTGATACCTCATGCACGGATTCGATGTTGCTAAACAAGCTCTCCACATCCAGCCTTTCAACCTGAAGAAACACAAACACCGGCCCAGCTGAGGAGCAGAGAAGCACTGCGTTGAGCGTGATTTCCCCTTCCAAACAGGACGGACTTCACAGCCAGCCCTTGTTCCTCTACGGGTTGGTTGTGCGAACATTCTTTTTAGGTTTTCTAGAGCAGCCATGGAGCTTGTCATTCAGGAAACAGGGATTATGAGTGTTACCTCTGTCTTTTTCTTACTTTGGGTATGTTTAAAGTTAAGTGTATGGCTACATATGTGGATAAATGCCAGAATGGGGAGGAGACTAGGCCTACTGTATTTCTACTAGCTACCCTTTGCTAGGGTTATACTAGTGTGCATGGGTTTAGAATATTTTACAACTTTCATGGCAGAGGTCAGGTTTATCCTTGTTGAGTACCTATGTTCAAAGCCCGCCTTTAAACCACAGGTATTCTAAAAGTAATGGCCAATAGATGTGCTGGGTTGCTTCTTGGAAAGAAATATGAATGGGAATATTCATCAAATGTAGAATAATTATGTAATTTCATGCACATCCTGAAAATCATTCTGTAGGCCAATGGAACCAGTCTTAGGTCTTACAGATGGTGTTTACAATAATGTGTTTATTCAGTGATCCAGTCTTCAAATATTTCCCGAGTACCTTCTGTAAAGCTAACCTTGTAATAGAGCCAGACTTTGTCATAGGTAGAGAATGATTAGGAGAGGAATGGGCAAATGTCCTCAGTGATCTGAGATAAGTGCTCGGATTTTGCTGGGTCTCATTCCAAGCTTGTTCTTGAAACTTTCAGTCAGTTCTCCTTCCACAATCAAACAGTGTCTTTTCACAGCATGACCATATTAGTGTGGCCTCCACTAAGCTACAGTGTGAACACAAGTAGGTGACATTACCCAAGAGATACTGCGCATGAGTTTGTGGGTGAATGACCAAGTAATCAATCACCATGTCACAGAAGAGAGAGGGTGAGGAGAAGAGTGCTGCATAAAACCAGATTAGCAAAAGTGGGGGCAGGAGAGACACAGAGTCAAACTAAGGAAAGGGCCAAGAAATGAAGAGAATTAGGAACAAGGAATATAAGGCAAGGAGTAGACCTGGAGGAACTCTGCAGATAAAGGGCACCAGTGCAGCTGCTCCCCAGGCCTTCAGCATCACTTTCTCAGATGTGCTGCGTCTGTATTGAGCTGGAGAAGGAAGCAGCCTGCTCATCTTTGTATCCTATCTCTTTTTACCCTTGGTTCACCTGTAGGTCTCAATTTTGGACACATAGTGTGTTATTTTGGTAAGGGTGTTTTGGCACCAAACTGGGAAGCATGACTTCAACCTGCGCCCTTTTAGAATGTGGCATCGTTTCAGTCATGTATCATGCAACACGGTCACACTGCACACGATATTTCTTTCCACTGCCCTGAGGAAATCCTCACTTTCCAGTCCTCAGCCCTGTCCTTGAGGTAACTCTCGGCCCCAGTACAAGAGTTCAATTCCTGGGTTACATGCAGTGCTTTGTTTCAACATAGAGATTTTTACTAATTTTATGTATTCTGAAATTATCCACATCTCCACACTAATTGTTACATTTCAATCACTATTTGCTCTTGGGGTGTTGAATCCAGGGTGTTACCAAATATCCTTCCATTCAGCATTTACTTTAATAGGACAGGACACAGGTGGCTTTTTTCCCTGAACCTGGGGACATGCAGGTCTTCCCACTTCTGTATTAGAAAGTACAATAATAGTACTTAATATTATATAAGGTATTTAAAGGGCATACAAGGGCTATCTGACTTTTTCTTAATTCCTACTTACACAATTGCTATTTAATGATTATTTATTATTGTCAATTGTTCAAAAGTCACCTGTCTCTACCTGCCACTGATTTAATGCCTTACTCTAAAGATTGCCTTCTGTGTTGGATTTTTTTTTTCTTTTTGAGATAAGGTCTTGCTATGCGGTAAAACCTGGCCTCAAACTCCCAGCCATCCTCTTGTGTTTGCCTCTCAAGTTCTGGGATTACACGTATGTATTGCCACTCCCAGCTGTGTTGGGCATTAATTAAATCCACATTTGTGTAGAGAAAGATGAGAAAGACATATTCTCCAAAATTTGTATATGAATCAAGCTTTTAATGGATCGACTTGTTTTTAAATGTATTGTTATTTATTTCTTCAAATCATTTCAAAAGGAGTACCTTTAAATTGTGAAACTTCATTCCTTTTTTTGCTTTCTAACATAAATGCTTAGATGAAATTCATACAGTGTATTCCCGTTATTATTTCATTTTGTTATGGAAACAATTTTGTGAGCTTGGAGTGCTTCGTGTTTGTCATTTCATATGTTTGCTCTAACTTCTCTGCCAGGTATGAACCAATTGGAAGAAAAAGAAACTAATGCAGCTTGAAGAGAGGGACTGTGCTCAGAATTACAGAAGTTCAAGACAGAACTAGAATAGAAAACTGACCTTTACCTTCTGTGCCTGAGCCCATTGCCAGCAAATGCTAACAACAGAGCACTTTGGTCCAGGTCTGCTTTGACTCTCTTTGGTTTGTTTTTGAGCTATTCACCAAGTTGTCACTTCTATGGTTTATTTCCCAAGGTCACTGGCCTGCATTTCTAATTTAGATTACAAATCCATTTAGCAAGAATCTAATTCTATGTTCTATCTATAATCTTAGCTCAGTGCAACAAATGCTAAATAACAAAAAGTTAGGTTTTAATTCCATTTCCTCCTGAAGGACAGAAAGGATTAAAACATCAATTGGCCTGGTTTCAATCGTATCACCACGGGCCCATGGGGATGCTGTGAATCATGACATGAATTCACATTCAGTCACTGCCAAGGAACACAGCACCTGGCTCAAATAGGCTTTTAAAACTGAGAGATGATTTTATGATTGCTGATGTAAATTCAAGGAAACTTCCGTGGATGCACTTATGAATCATTTACTAGAAACAGGCAAAGCTTTAAGGGCTAAAAGTTGAATTGTATTTTAAATTATTAAAATTTAGGGTTTTTTCTTTAAAAAGGACTTAAAGTATGCACTATTCTAAGCCAAGTCCACATATAATAATTCAAACTTATAAAACATAAAAATTCAAGGCCAACATTTACATATGCTTTAATTCATCCCAGGATATATACTTCAGATAGCAAGTTCTTAGTATTACATTTAAATAATTACTACATTTTAAAATCAGGTTCTATGATTCTTCCATCTTTCTTTTGTTTTGCTTAAGATTTCTTTGGCTCTTGAGAGTCTTGTGAGTCCCATAAATTTTAGGGTTGTTTTTTCTATTTCTGTGAAGAAAAAGATGCATTGAATCCTGAGAGACATCACAATGAGTTTACTGGAAAAGGACATTACTGGTTTTTTTGGACTTTAAACACTCAGTATCTTTTGATTTATTTGTGTCTTTTTCAAATTCTTTCAGCAATGATTTAGCATTTTCAGGGGCTTCAAAATTCACTATAAGCCTATAAAAATCAAATCAGCTTAGTTGCAGCATTAAACTTGCCACACAGGCCAGTGGAACAGAATACAGAGCCCAGAAAGAAATGCCCATGCTTATAACTGATCAATTTTCAACAGGGGTGGAAGAATAGGTGCCTGGCAAAAGAGTACCATCTTTTCAAGAAATAATGCTGAGAAAACTGGCTGTCCACATGTTGAAGTGACACTGGTCACTGTCCTCACATTATGTCCAAAAAATCAACTCAAAATGGATTAAAAGTTTATTGATAAACCCTAAAACTATAAAATTACTGAAAAAGGAAAAGCTCTACAATATTGATCTGATAATCATTTTTTGTTTATGGCCCTAAAAGCATGGGCAACAAAAGTGAAAATAGATGAAATTACATCAAACAGAGGTGCTGCACAGCAAAGGGAACCATCAACAAAGTGAAGAGACAAACTACAGAGCTGGAGAATGTATTTATGAGCCATGCGTCCAGTAAGGGGTTCACATCCAAGCTACATGGGGAACTCAAACAAACAACCAAATGAACAAAGAAACAAACCTGATATAAAAGTGGGCAAAGGACCTGAGCAGACATTTCTCAAAGGAAACCACACAAATGGCCAGCAAGCATAGGAAACAATACTCAACATAACAGATCATCACAGAAATGCAGATTAAAGTCACAGCAAGACACCACCACTTCACACCTACTAGACCGGCTCTGTCAAAAGGATGAAAGTAACAAGTGTGAATCAAGATGCAAGAAAAGGAAACCCTAGTATACTGTTGATGGAAATGCAAATTACTTCAGTCATTACAGAGAATAGCAGGAGAGGATGGCCAACAAAAATTAAAATTAAAACTGCCGCAGGATCCAGCAATTCCTCTTACGGAGATGTATCCAAAGAAACTGAAATCAGGTGCTAAAGGCCTATCTGTACTGTCACATTCATTGTATTTTTCATAATAATCAAGATATGCAACCATCCTGACTACTCATCCAAAGGATGAATGGATTTAATAACGTAGTATGCCTATCGGCACAATGGGCTCCTATTCAGGCTTTAAAAAGGGAGAGACCCTGTTGTTTTTTCCAATAGGGATAAATCTGGAGGACATTCTACAAAATGAGATTAGCCAAGCACAAAGAGAAGGACTGCACGATCTCATTTATATGTGAACCGTAACAAAGTTGAATTTAACAGCAACAGAGTCAGTCAGTGGTGGTGACCAGAGGCTGGAAGTGGGAGGCATTGGGAAAATATTTGTCAAAGTACACAAAATTTCAGCTTGACAAGAGGACAAGGATACCTATTGTACATCTTAGTGCCCACAGTTAATTACAATACTTTGCATATTGTATTTTATTTATCCTCTCACCCGCTGATGGGCATCTATCATAAATTGAGTCCACACCTTGGCTATTATGAAATGTGCAACAATCAAAATAGGCAACGTAGGTGTTTCTCCTACATGCTGGTATCACTTTGTTTGCATATACTCAGAGTTGGCAAAGCTGGAGCATACGGTGGATCTAGTCTTAGTTTCCTGAGGAATACCACCCTGTTCTCCATGAAGGCCTTAGCGTGTCACCTTCCCGCCAACCGTGCATGAGCACCTGCTTGTCTCCTACAGTCATATCATGTTTGCTATGTACTGCCTGAAGTTTAGCAGTAGCCGTTCTAACTTGGAGGAGATAATGTCTCATTGTGACGTTTAACTTGCATTTCTCTGATAGCTGATGAATTTGAGCAATTTTTTAATAGATCTTTTTGGCCATCTGAATTCCTTCTTTTGAGAAATGACTGTTTATATCCTAAGCCAATTTTTAATTAAATCATTGGCTCTTTGTTATTGAGCTTTTATGTTGTGAATATTAACACTTGTTAGATGGAAAATTTGCAAAATTTTTTTCTTATTCTGTAAGTTAACTGGGTTGTTTCTTCATTCTTCTATGTATATTGTTTTGTATTACTCATTGCTTATATATATATATATATATATATGTATATATTGCTTATAAGTATATAATATATATACCTGATATAAGTATATATATATGTATATATACGTATAGATAAGTATATATGTATACTTATATATAAGTATATATTATATACTTATATCAGGAATATTTATTAATATTAATACTGATATATAATATCAGGAATATTTATTAATTTAATGTGTCTCTCTGACAAAACTTCGAGTTCCTCCAGAACATTTGTCTTTGTGTGTTATTTAAATACCCTGCTGTGTCTAAATAATGCTGGGCATGTGGGTAAGTACTGAGTAAGAGTTTGGCAATTCAAAAGTGTTGACTTCCACAATTCAAATGATCTGTGTGCTCTTAAGAAGGACACAAATGAGTGCTCCTTCGTTGTAATTACTCTACCAGTCTCTGACCAAAAACTAGGTCAAAGTAGCTTAAAGAAAAAAAATCAAAATTACTTTATTTTTTTGTTCAAAATATCATATTAAGTACAGATTTTATAATTTCACAATTAATTCTATCAACAAAGGCAAACCACAGTGTTTAGTGTACTAAGCAGATTTGCCAATGGAGCCAGACTTCCTCCTTAGCTTACACCTGGCAGGGGATTATTGATTATTTTCTGTTTAATGATAAACAGCTGCCCTGGATGACTCAGAGTCAACCAGATCACAGGAGGAGCAACCCAGCCTTCCCAGGTATCACGCAGACTCCAACCACAAACTCCTTTATGAGTAAACAAGGAAAGAAATCTTGGGACATGAGATTTTAAAAATATAAATTAAACAATTATCATAAAAGCAATTCATGTTCATAGTAAAAAACAGGGCATGTAGATAAAAGAAAGCATTATGTTTTCAAATGGGTTCTTTCAGATTGATTTCTGGTAGATATGTTGTACACGTGTTGTATTGAAAAAATTACATCCTCCCAATAGAGTTAAACATGTTTTTAAACTTAACATCAGCATCTTTCCATGTCATTGGTTTTTCTACTGCGACCACTGTGTGAAATACTGTGGCCTTCTTTACTGGTCACCATTTCAATAAAATCTGGATAGATCACCATTTGCACTATTATCAATAGCTCTCCTGGATAAACCTTTGTCCATTTTCACAATTACTTCTTTATGATAAATTTCATAAGTGTAATGACTGAATTAAGGTTATTATTCTTTTTTGAGGATTTTTGAGGAAGTTTGGCAAATTATAAACGTTGTTCTTGTTCTAACAACCAATAGGCTAAAAATCCTTAGTTGGATATTACTACCCTGACATCAATTTGGAAATGTATTTTAGGCTCCTAATTTGGTAGTCAAAATCACATCACTTAGAAGTTCTAGATAGATGTACATGACCTGAAGACAACACTTGTAGAAGACAGAAGAGGATAAACAGTATTGCTTTTAGTGATTACCACCAACAATGCCCTTCTGGAAATTAGTTCTAGAAGAGAAACGTTCCTATTAAATGAGGTTTGGCAGTAAGTCCAGGTTCTGGTTTGGCCTGGTTTAGACTCTACACTTTATGTAATGACTAGCATTCTAATTCAAGTAGGGCAACTCCACCACGGACCGTTCCATTGGAACCTTGGTCCAGTCTACTCCTCTGGGATGCAGTTCCATGCACATTGAGACCCGGATGTCCCTCAATTAGATCACTCCATTATTAGCACTGGAACAGTCAAAGCCCAATGATACCAAGCCTGTAACAAGTGGAGGAACACTGGAATGTATAAAATGCAGACTTAAGAAGGAGAGCCAAGGGGGACTTTCTGAGAGGGAACAACAAAGCAGTGAGGAAACAGACGGGTTACAGACCCTAGAGCCAGGGGAGGAAGAGCATGTGGCACACCCTGGGCTTGGGTAATTATCCAATTACCATGGCATTTACCCAAGCAGTTGGCTTCCAGATTGCAAAGCTTTTCAGGGTAAACCAGCCATTATTTCATCAGGTTTCCCAAAACTGCTGATCTATATGTATGAAATTTCCTGCTGTGAAAGTAGACTCAAAACTGGCTAATGGAATCAGACTACAAGTCGAATCATATCACAGCTTCATTTTACAACTAAGCTTGCAGCTAAAGGCCCAAGTTACTTGATAACTGCCCGGAAATGCTCCAGGCCAGGAGAGAAAGCTGTGCAGTGTCCTCAGTCAGAATGGCCAGGTCAGCTTCCATGCAGGAGGAAAGATTGAGGCTCCAGGAGGAACCTCAGCAGGGGAAGGAGGAGGGGAAGAGAGACCAGAACAGAGACTGTGGTGAAACCCCAAGGGTCCCTGGGTTAAAAAGTCAACCCCAGATGATTCTGACTAACCACAAAAAAGCAAAGTGCTTATACTGATTTTTCTTGAAAAGTAGTAGTTGGCCAATGGCCCCTTCCCTCTTTGTCACTCTGAGCTCCCTAGGCACAGGGACAGGCAGAAAAGAAGCTCTTTGGTGGGGTTTTGAGTGGTCATTAGGAGTCCCACCCTTTCCTGCTCTGAATTTGTATGAAATGCTCATGGGACAGAGAGACAGCACTGCTAGCAATAGCCCTTCCGAGGTGACCAGTCTGCACACGATGTGATCCTTTCCAAAATATATTGAACCAACATCTGAGTCATGTTGTCAAAGGATAAAAGGGAGCAATTTAGAACAGCTTTGGAACAAGCAGCATGATGAGGAAAATTTGTTCATTTCATACCTGGAGGATAGCCAGAAATATTTAAGGGTTTCTGATGGAGTGCGATGCGCAAGACGAACATTTTTGTCTTTTGATCATGTGTGCGTGTGTACATACAGATGCATTTATTCTCTCTTATTCCTGTTTGTGTACTCAGAGTGAGAGCTTAGAGCAGCACTCAGCTTTGGGACAGAACATTTACAACCCCCAAGTACAGCAACTCAGAGAAACTGCAGATATTAGGCATGACTTAGCCTAACATTTGCCTTTCTTTCCCTTCTGCTTAGCATAATTGCAAGGCTCTGATCTTCAGTAATAAAAGCAAAGACTAGGAGAGTCTTGAACTCAATAAAAATAACTTTTAAAGGTTAGTAAAACCTTTTACGAAATTTAAACAAAGAAAACTGATGAATGGAGGAAGAGAAGAAAAGTGAATCTGAGAGACAGTGGTGGGCAGGTCAATGATGAGGCCAGAGCTGGGGACAAAGTCCTAAGGGGGAAAAGTATCCACGAAGACCACAGGTACTGCCCATCCCTGGGTTACCAGGGTGTAGTCACGCCCCACTCCTGCCCTCAGGGAACCTCACTCATTTGCACTCTGATCACCATCTCCAGGCTAACCATGACTGTTTAAGATTTTCAGTGGGTTCCCTTGTTTCTGCAGTGGGACCCCAGTTTTCGCACACCTGTCCTGCTTTCTCTTCCGGCACCCCAGCTCTTTGGGAACTGATTGCACCCTATACATGGTGGCTCTCTACTTGGAATCCAGTGCAGACGCTAAGTATATAATAGAAGGTTAAAAGGACACACTTCTTGCCTCTGTGGAGGGAGAGGCAACAATTCTGTAGCCATCAAATATCCAACAGAGTGTGGGGTGGTTTGCCAGATGTGAAGCTTACAGAGGCATCCTCAGGGGACTGCTTGCAAGTCACCCGTGTTGCCCACATGCCTGACAAGTCCAGAGGAGGCCGTGGCAGTAGGAAAGGGGCAGCTACATTAATCATCACACAGTGCAATTATTCACCCACACGTCCTGCTGCCCGTGGGACTATAAATTCTGGAGGCTAATAGCTGTGCCACATTTGTCTCTTCTCTAGCACTCAGCGTCCACGCGATGAAGACACAGCAGGAGGGCCCAGGGCACAGCTTGCCAGGAGAGCCCTTGCCCAGTGCGCTGAGGTCTTGGGGTCCATTCCCAGTACCGCAGCACATACATGTTACAGCCGCAGCAAGAGACACTACCAAAGACAGCGGGGACCACCCTCGGGCGTTAGAGACCAGTGACTTGCCTTCAGTCCTATTCTGCCGCATTCAATTACTTCGTGCGAAGCTTTGTGCCATGGTTGCTTCATTCCTGAAGTAGGGAGCCTCGCTTCTGAGTTGATGGGAGAATTATGTGGACTAATATGAATAAGATGGGTAGCATAATGCCAGAGCACGAGAAGGCAGTGTGTTTGCTCTCGTTTCTATTAGGAGTCATGGAATGCATGTTGGGAAACAGCTCCTAAACTGGACAAATCTGGTGCAAATGCGCACCGACCTATCAAACAGTGGGCGTGCAGAGGCAGCCTGGACTTGCACCCCCGAGTTTACGTGCGTGACCCGCAGCATTAGACTGTACTCCCCATCCTCGGAAGCACGGAGGAAGAACTGGGGCAGGGTGTTGATCGGAGGCAGGAGCCAGCTCCCGAAGCACCCTAGTGATCCCTCCTCTCCTCCTCTCCTGAGCTGATCCTGGGTGACCGGAAATGCCTGCCAGGCTCTTATCGGTTCAATGAACTGGGCAGAACAACTGGTGACAGTGAAGGACTAACATTCATTTTAGGGTGAAAAAGGAAGAGAGAGCCGTGCTCAAGGAGAAAAGGGTGCTTTGAAGGAAGAACAGAAGATGCGGCCTGTAGGCAGCACGAGCCCCTCAAGAGCCGCAGGGCAGAGGCGGCGCAGCCCCCGGCTGCCGTGTTTTCTGTCTCCTTTTTGACGTTAGAGCCAGTGCGTTCCGCTTGATCTTGGGCTGGAAGCTTGGTGTCGGAGGGACGCAGGGTTAGCTGGATCTCACTTCAGCGGATTAGCACCAGGTGCCAGGCCGGCGGCTGCTGCTCGGTGCCCGCGGTGACCACGTCCCTGCAATTGGCAGGTCACGCCCGGCTGCCCCCAACAGTGCCGCCCCAACCTGGTCCCGGGCCTCACCACCGCCTTAGGTCCTTAGTTTGCTCAGAGCTCAGCGGGGGCCAGATTTTGCTGAGCATGCGCAGGAGGAGGGCCACAAATTGCCCGGAGCCGGGCAGATCTCCGCACACCTGGTGACTTCACTGCGCCACAAGGTCCCCACCCCACGCCTGGACGTCCGTAAGAGCTCTCTCCGCTGAACCCCCACCTCCGGCTCTGGTGCGTGAACCCCACTACCGACAACATCCGGTAGGGGTTTTGTTTTTGTTTGGGGTGTTTTTTGGTTCCTCTATAATCCTCTGTGAGGCCGTAAATGTACCTGTTTCCCTAATCCACAAATCCGCCTGACACTTCCACGTTCATCTCCCTAAAACCTAAATTTAATTGGTTTAGAACAGGATGATAGAGTCCTCTGATTAAAAGCATTTATTTCCTCCGGTGTCAGGTTCCCCCGCCTGGACGTTGTGTGTCTGAGACCTGTCATGCACCGCTCTGGGGACTTTTATCCTCAGGAGAACCCGCCCAGTCAGGAGGACGGCTCACTATCAACCCCCTTGGCAGCTCACTCGGGGTGCTGCCCGGTGGGCTCCCCGAGGGGCTGCGCCTTCTCCCTGCGCCCAGCCCTGGAAGGCTGGCTCCGCACATCTGTGCCTCCTCTGGCACCTCCTGTGTACCTGCCCGAAGTTGTCCGTCTAGTCATTAATTCTTTACACCAATGAATATCTGTAACTGCTCAGGTAGCAGTAATACAGCTACTGTTGATATTGTAGGGAAGAACCGAGACAAATATCCAGGGGTCAACACTCAGAGCAGCGCCCCACTACCAGCGTGAGCGGGCATCCCTGGGCCCGTAGTCTTCAGAGGCCTCTGCTGTGCAGTCCCGGGGCTCCCCGATGGAAGCCCCTCTTTGCCTGCAGAGCTAACCGCTGCTCCGTGGACCGCGGGTTCTCTTTCCTCCTTTCTCTGCTTCATTTCCCATTCCTTTGCTGATCTTCTTTCCACAGGGTCACCTCTCCCGTGAGTGACTGCCTCTAAAATCCTTTAACTGGATCCCCTCAGGGGCAACCCGGTCTAAAACAGATTGACACAGACAGGGAATGTTTTACCGAGGAGGGAAATGGCCAAGCCGTGATGTTATCTTGGGGAATAGCGTTCAAGGCAAAGGAGACAGAAAGAGCAATGCACGAGTACTGCTTGCTTGTCCAAAGGGACAGAAGGAAGGAGTGGATGAGGTCAGAAAAAGGGGCCTTGTAGGGCATCAAAGGACTGTTAGGCTGTAATCACAGCACGGGGGAGCGTCCAGGCTGGAGGGGATCGCTTGCCAACTGTCAGCGGCCGGTGGGGTTTGAAGCCCGGAGGCCTGGCAGGTCTTTGACGGGTGAGTGTGAGCAGGAGGCAGAAGCCACAGCCTGAGCCCAGAGCCGCTTTAGTGCTCAGACAAGGGAGATGGAGAAGGGCGGGTGGCAGGGAAACCGGGGTGTAGACTGAAAAGTAAGGAGGGTTTCTGTCAAGTGCTGCAGGGAAGCCAGGGCCTCCTCTGCGGATGCCTCCCGAGATTACTTGCAGCAATTAGCATTTTACCTAATCTCGAGCTGCCTGTGGCCAGGAGCTCTTCTAGACCATCATCTTGAGATACGCGGTTGTGTTTTCTGTGTTCATGAGTTATTTGCTTGACCAGATTTATGAACTCTCCTAGGGCAGAACTGTCACATAAATCTCCTTGATTGTCACTCAGAATCACCAGCTGGCATTGCATGCATTGGGCACTTAGCAAAAACTTAACCTTTTAATTTGCATATTCACCTAAAATATCACCCAGTTTGTCTGTCTGGAAAGGACCTGTCGCTTCTCTGAATCCCGCCAGCCCTTCCTATCCCCACTTATCCGTTATTGCTTTGCCAAAGGAGACTTTTCACCTCTGAAACTTCTTAGGGTTTCAGTGGCCGGGAGTGTTTCATGTCTTTATGTTACTCCAAAGGGCCTGGAATTAATTGTCTATTATCAAAAGTGCTTTAAATACTTACTAATACATAAAACACTCCCCCTCCTGAGTGTGTTTCCTTTCTGACCCACTGTTACAGTGCGATTTTAATTGATGGCTAAGGTTCATCTGCTCCTCCGTGAGTGTTACTCTGCGAAGAGTGGGAGTTGTGATCCTGGACTGATAACGCATGGCCACATTGATCTGTGCCTGAGTAGAGCCGCCCGGAGTTGGCAAGCTTTTCATTAGAGAGGTTGACGACAGCATTATGGTAATCACAGCTGCTAGCATCTTGTAGCTTACCCTTCAGAAATAAAAGCAAATTAAAATCGTGCTTTATATGTGTGAGTTCGGAGTGTGGCGAGGTGAGCTGAAGGGATGATGTTTGCAGATCCAAAATCGGACCTGCTCGTGTCCTTTCCAGTTCCGAGCAGCCCAGCCTCTGCAGAGCCTGCAGACGGATGCATTTATCTCCTTATGTGGCCCAGCAGATTCCGATCGAGACAACAGATTGCAAAAATGATAGTAACTGATACTGCTCCGAATCAGAGCTTAGGAGGTGCTGATAAATGAAACAGCAAGTTTTCCTTCTGTCACAAAACTCATATACAAATAGAAAAGAAAAGATCCCTTTTTGTTTTTGAAGGGAGGTTTTTTGGACAAGCAGAAATAAGAGATGTCCTTCCCACGAAAAGGAGTCTCCTGTACTAGAATATTGATGAACCGCTTCCCTACTCAACCCTGTACCCATGACAGCAAACTGTGTGCCTTCCAGGAGGCCCCAGCCGAGGCCCCTGCTGGGAGTGGGGATGTTGGTGCACTCGAGGACTGAGTGTCAGTATCCAAGAGAGGCCAGCAAGCTGCTGTGTATGAGTGGGAGAGAGCCATGTACTTGCAAGGTTTTTGTTTTTAAATTTCAAATCTCAGCTACGATTTTCTCCAAGTCAGAACTTCCCTTACTAACGAAATTCACTTGTTTGTATTTTTACTTTTCTAGCGTGATGTCAAGGGTCTGACCTTGTGGAGGAACAGTGGCTCAAATTATGTGACAAATGCTGGGATCTCACAGTGGTGCTGGTGGGGGTGGAAACTGAGTCCTTGAGGCCTGGCGGAAAGCCAGATATTCAGAAGGGGCCAGGGGCAAAATGTGTCCTTTGAAGTCATGCCTTGGTAGATGAAGCAGGAAGTGATTCAGCTAGAATTCAGCCAGATTCAGCTAATTAGACCTCAAGTCCAAATACACTGATTATCACTTCTTTGGTGGGTTGATTAGAGCCCTCATAATCCAATCACTTCCTAGCAGTCCCCCCTCCCAACACTGCTATTTGGGGGGCTGCACCTCCAACACCAGTCTTAGGGGTAGGGGGTGCTTTAAATCCAATCCATGACATTTCTCAGAATTTTCATTTAGTGTAGTGACCAAAATTCTTCTGTGTGCTCTGCATGCTGGCTTTGCTCCCATCTTGAATTTTGATATTATCAGCCTGGCTTGCATCTTTGTGTTCTGTGACATCTTTGACCTCAGGGACTTCACAACTATGCAGTGGGAGGGAACAGGTCAGATAGAAGGTACAGGGGTGAGGGGGACTTAGTTGGCTTTTCCCTCAGGGTGCTTTATAGTCTACAAGCATTCCTGGTGTTCTAACCAGACGATGAGAAAGCATTTAGGCATGCAGATTATTATGCATTATGGTATTTCTTCTCAACAACTTAAAATGTGATATCTATACCCCCCAAAATCACAATGAAAACAGAATTAATTCAAAAGCCTAGAGTTGGGCATGGTGAAATACAGCTGTAATCCAAGCACTCGGAGGCTGAGGCAGGAGGACTGTTGCAAATTCAAGAGCAACCTGAGCTACAAAGTGAGCTCGAGGCCAGCCTGAACTACAGAATGAGACACTGTCTCAAAAAGACAAAACAAAACAAAAAAGCTTGGGAGAATAAACAAGGAAAAGTGTAAGAAAAATATATATCCTTGCACTTAAAATTTTGCATATGTATTTCAAAGAATGATATTGTTAAAGAGAGAAAAGAGCATTTTATTACTTAATTGAACATTTGAGGTAATTGTAGATTTACATGCAGAAGTAAAAAATAACATGTGTACTCTTTACCCAGTTCCCCCAGTGGTAACATCTTGCAAAACTATGGTACCCTTACACTGGATTTTGGCGTGGTACATAGAACATGGTATGAATGGAGTATGGTAATTGTTGATGTAGTTAAGGCAGGTCCACTAACTACCAGCTTAATTCTACCTAGTTCAAGGAAGTTGTGTGGCAGAGACAAGGCTTTAGAGAGAGGCAGGGAGGCTGTGGTCAGTGAGCCAAGGTAGGACACAGTTCAGGCCTAGAATAGACTCCAAAATTTGGAAGTGAACAGGTTTGAAGAGCAGTTGAGTAATAGAAAAATATGTAATAGAGAAAAAAGTTTCATGAGGAAGCAAAAATAAGAGACTATTGTTTCTGGAAAATAGTAAAATTGAAGGTGACAGCCAGAGAAGACAATTGTGATGAAAATGCTCAGTGACACAATTCGTGACCAAAGATTTTTGCTCCCCTATGATTTTCTCAATCATGCAGGCAAAATTGTAGCAAAAAGCTTCAAGAAGCCTAATTAGGTATCTATCTCTATGTCTATCTACCTAGGAAAGCAGAGTGTATTTTAATAATTACTAGACAAAATATTTCTGCCTTGAGGTTTTTATCTAATATGTCAGCACACTAACATAGTTATGATTTTGACCATGGCTTCATAAAAGTAGCAAAATGTCATTCCATTGCAGTTTGTGACTTTCCGTTTAGGACTCTCCGAGTCTGGGGAGTGGGCTGGACAGGGGAGGGAGGGGTGCAGAGAGACTGAGGGTCATCTCACAGGGTGCATTGGGCTCCAGGCAGCTAGTCAGCCCAGGCAGCCGCAAGGGTTGTACCCCACCGTACACCGGGGGCATCTCCCCATGGCAGGCAGCCAGCGCTGGACACAGGGAAGACAGGACTGCGCTCTGAGGCTCTCAGCCGAGCAGGACACGATGCAGCGATGTTCCCAGGCACACGCCAATGCTGAGTCTCTTCTGCGTGGGGCCCCCTGGCTCACTGTGTCACTGCCAACACTGCAGCCCCCAAAGGGCCAGGAAAGTACATGCAGAGCTCAAATGCAGTTCAACATTCGCAGGACACCAAGTGGACCACGGCCACCTCCCTGTCACAAGTTTTCATGGTTCGGGGATGGCTGACCTGCATTTGCACTATGGTAGTGCATTTGCACGTGGTCCTTCGCTCTGCACACTCCCGAGGGGTGGCACTTCCTCCTCACAGTGGCCCTCGCTGCTGTGCTTGCTTTAAGGGGCGAGGTGGCAACAACTTCACTGCAGGGTGGTGGCAGGGAGTTGAATTCCTTGGGCCCTGAGGTACCCCCTCCCCATTTTTGTGGTACTGGGGATGGATTCCAGGGCTTTCACATGACAGAGTCTCACTAAGTAGGATAAGTTGTCAGGAGGGGCTCAAATTTGCAGTCCTCCTGCCTCAGCCTCCCAGCCTCTCTTAGACTTGGACAAGGGATGAGTTTATGATCTATTCTAACTCCCTCTATTTCATGTTCCTCTATCCTAGGCTTTCTTCCCTCACTGTGGGCTCCGATAGGACATCAGAACAGTGTGCCCCGTGTCACACAGAGCAGGTCTTCACCTGGTCCCTCTCGTCACAACTCCAAGACAACCTGATGCAAACCTGGGCATGTGTGACAGGACTGGTCAGTGCCTTTGGAACTGGGGGCTGCGAATCCAGGGAGTCTGCATAATTCTCCCCAAACTCAGGGTCTTAAAGAAAGGAAACAATTTTCCCACTAAAATTAATTCTTGGTATTTATGATTGGAAACAAATGTATAAATATGTTCTTTGTAGGGAAAAAGTCCCAAACAGTATCCACAGTGTAATTTCAATTTCAGAAAATATTTGAGCATGTCTGGCCCTCTCTAGATAATAAACAACATTTACAGTGCTTATTTCTGAGCAGGACTATAGTTGATTAATGCCTTCTATTATTTTCTAATGAAATTTTGACATTTTCACCATGTAATCCATCCAAATTTTAACAGAAAATTGCAATGAGCTCCTGTCAATGCCAAATGCTAAATTTTAAAATCATTTCCCAGAAAACAATATTCCAAGCATAATGCATACAATTAGACCACAGATGAGCAAATCCAAAATAAATACACAAGATTTTCTTGTTGCATAAATAAAAAGTAGCATGTGTGCATCAGATGTATTTGCTTCTGCAGAGACCTGTGGGGGGCAGAAGGGCGGACCCGATGATCCTCCCCGGTAGGGAAGGAGTTGAGCGGGTAAAGGGTGTTCTATCCACTATAGATCTTTGGTCGTTTTGTACAACGTATGCTTCAGATACTGAAGAAAGTAACTAAAAACAAAGAAAAATAAAGATACGCACTTAAATTTCTGTAACTGCTATTTTCAGTTACCTTTTTGTCCTTTCTTTCCTGACGTGTAAAACCCTTATCTGTTGTCCAGTTAGCTTCCTGAGCCTTGGTTCATTCTGACTTCCTGCCCCCAAACCAGTCGCCCTGTTCAGATAACAATCAGAACCCTTTCCCCACTCAGTGCTTCAACCTGAATGCACGCGTGCTTTAGCAAAACCGCTCACAGTGCTACACAGCTGGCAGCCATTACTGCTGAGTTGGGCCCTGTTTTCAAGTCAGCGAAGTCCTGTCTGGAGAAGGACTTGACTATGTATGCAGCCAGGACTGTCCCAGAGCAGGGGTTGGTGCGGGGCTGGATCCAGTCCCTCCTTTGTGCTTGGATTCATGCAGACAAGCTCAGCGAGCTAAGCCTTGGCAGGTGGGGGCTTTCCTCAGCTCCCAGCTGCCTCCATCCGCTCTTTGCCTACGCAGAGTGTCTGTGTGCACCATGAGGGGTGTGAGTCTGTGCTCAAATAGAGAAAAGATGCTGGTCGGATGATGTCACTGTGTCAACCCAACCTGAACGCACATGTAAAACACTGTGTAAGCAAGGCTGGTAGACTGTTTCCATGGTTACCCCAAAACTGTACGTGACAGCTGATTCCTGTACGAACACTAATTGTTAACAGTAGGTCGTGCGCTGAAGCCGTGGTTTAAATGGTTAGTGGGGAAGGAGCTGACCAGCACTGAAGAGGTGTGAGTTGAGGAATGGGTGGGACCGGTGATTGCTTCGTGTTTGGAAGTGTCCTCTGAGTCCCCAGCACCTGCTCACTTCATCAATGGTTCAAAGCTATACGCAGCGGGGGAAGAGCAGATCTGATGTGAGAATTCTGAGACGCCTTCAAAGACCGGCTGTTATATCAGCGGAGAGGACAGAGGGAAAGACAGAAAAAGGCACAGCGCACTGAAGACCCTTAAACAAAGAGCCTGGGTGTGAAACGTCAACAAGTCATAAAGGAGAGTGAGAATTGTAATTTAAAGCATTGAAAGTAAGTTAAACATACCAGATAAATCAGCATAGATGTTACCATAGCAGAAATGCATTATTTGACGTGGTGTGAGCCACTTATCCTGAGAATTGCTATGAGAGTTACAGAGAAAGGAGGAAACCGGAGAAGAAAAACACCAGCAAAACATAAAAAGACACAAAAAATTAGAGAACATGAACAAGAGGAGAGCTTGCAGGGATGTTCCTGTCTGTGGGGCCAGTGGTTTAAAACTGACACTATTCTCATATCACATAAGCTTCTTATTCCATTGGCTATAAATGAATTCAAGGGAAGGCATTCTCCTGTATATTTAGCCTTTTTATATATTGATCATTAGCTCATCACAGATTCTTGGTCACCCATGCTTATTTTGAAACATTTAATTAAGCACATACACCATTGTACACATTAGATATCTTCTATTTAATTTAAAAAGAATGACAGAAATACAGCAAATATGGATAACTCTTCTAGGACTGAAAATTGTCATGGTTTGTTTTTAAGACAGCCAGTGCTACAGATGAGAATGACCCAGCTCCAGTGGAAAAATTAATTATGCAGAAGTTGGAAAGGACACAGGCCAGGGCGAGTCCTCAGCTTAGCAACAGAAGGAAGGGCTCAGCTGCACAGCGGAGAGGCTGTCCTTCCCCAGACACAGACGGACCGACTGACCTTGAAATAGAACGAAGCCAGGTTACAAGGCAGAGATGCAGGCCACTCGGAGTTGAGGGAAAATGCATCTTCTCTGCCGTGTCTACTTTCTCAGGATGGAAAAGTGATGGAAAAGGACATTTGCTAAGTCAGGTCAGAAAAGGGAGAAAGTGTTTCAGGTGTGAGGAAAAAGACCCGAGAAAGACTCCTCCGAGACATTATTGGGGAAACCAGGTGAAGAAAATAGCCTTGATTGTGATAGATGGGTTCAGCTGTGCTTGTAAAGCTATAAAGTGGACAGAACACCGAACTTTACCAGGTTAGAGTTTTTCCAGGGGAATACATGAAAAGAAAGAGAGAAAGGGAGTTAGAGTTACATGCAAGGAGTGATTCAAATGAAAGACTCATGGAAACCAGGCCGCGTGTGGGCGTGATGGAGACTGAGCTGGTGACACAGTCTGTATGAGAGTGTGGCCCACCACATCATAAAGACACTCGAGATCGGAGAGCACTGGCAGTTTGGCTGAAAGAGAGGCATTGAGGAGCACATGACTGTGAGCTCCAAATTCCAAATTTAGGAGGTTGAATTTACTGGTAATGAGAAATTCAAAGAAGACCGTGGTGAGCGGCTGACACAGGACTGAGGAGAGCTCACTGGATCTGCACAAGCTGAGGAGCGGAGTGCCCAGTTGTTGCACGGATTATTTGCATGAAAATCACAGTGACCTAAAAGTGATGTACAGATTAGAGAGAGGAAGGCTGGTGTGATGGTGCACGCCTCTAACCTCAGCACTAGGAAACTAAGACCGGGAGTATCACTGCAAGTTCAAGGTCAGCCTGGGCTACTTGATGAGTTTAAGACCAACCTGAACTACATGGGGAGAGCCTGTCTCAAAAAGCCAAAATACAAAAAACAAAAATATATATAAAAGAAATTAGAGAAAAAGAACAAAGACAGTAGGCTAGGTTCTAAGTTTTCAACTTAGACAGGGACAGGGTTGACAGGTGGGGTCGCTCCACAAGGAAGGGTACATATTAGTAGAGTCTGGTGCTGTGTACTTTACAATCAATGTTAATCAGTACATAAATGAACATTTTATTGATAACCATTCATGAGCCAGGTGTGGTGCACACCTGTAATCCCAGCACTCAGAAGGCTGAGGCTGGAGGATCGGTGCAAGTCTGAGGCCAGCCTGGGCCACAAAGTGAGCTCAAGGCCAGCCTGAACTGTATAGCGAGACCCTGTCCCAAAAAGACCACACACACAGACAGCCACTCATATCTGCCAGGATAGAGGATATATTAGGTAAAGCTAGTTTATATAAAATGAGAGAAAACACCCAAAAATATTTTTATATAGTTAGCAATGACACAGAGCAAATTTTAATCACAGCCATGAATATTATTGCTATTCTTACAGAATTAGTAAGAAATTTCCAGGTTTTCACGAAGTTGGTGGTTACTTCCTGACATAAGAGGCTCAAATGAGGATGCTGATGAATTTCCTGGAGCTGTACCTGACTCATAGTACACACATAATTCATGGGGCAGAAACTAATGGCACCTTCTTAGGAAGGAGATTACCTACCAAGCCTAGCTTGCTACACTGTTCGGTGCATCCTGTCTTAAACTACAAACCAACTTTTATATCAAGGGTCCCTTGACCTATATTGGGCTCCCCTAATGTGTCGCCTGGATCATTTTTCTAGTTAATTTGAAAGAGTCCTGTATTAAGAAATAGAAACTCACTAGGTGTGGTGGCGTACCCTGGTAATCTCAGTGCTCAGGAGGCTGAGGCAGGAGGATTACTGCAAATTTGAGGCCAGCCTGGGCTACATAGTGAGTTCAAGCCCAGCCAAAATTACAGAGCAAGACCCTGTTTCAAAAGAAGAAGAAGAAGAAGAAGAAGAAGAAAAAAGAAAAAAAAAGAAAAAGATTTATAAACTCTTTATCTGAATGTTGTTAGTATTGGGGGTGGGGTTAATAATTGGTGTTATTGGGCAACTAGCTAGCAATATTTTTATAATCTCCTAGACTATATTAAGGCATCAAGACCATAATCAATAAAGTTGGATTATTAAACTGTGTTAGAATGGTGAAAACAAGGTAAGCATGTATCATAATCAAGATTAGAAAGCAAAAGACAAATTAGGAAAATTACTTGTGACACATAACATGGAAGAGGAATAATGTACAAAAGCACTTACAAAATAATAAGAGATAAACCATAATTTTTAAATTGACAAAATACATGGATATGAAAGGGGAATTAGAAGCATAAAAATTAACGAGTACATAAGACTTTTTAGGGGAAATTAGAGGACTACAATAAAGCAGCATTCCTCAGCATTAAAGAGGCGATGCCTTCCCAGTTACTCATGGAAATGAAAATTATGACAGAAGTACTCTTTCTAGTTGTCAGTTGGCAATTTTTATCAAAATCTTAAATGTACAGTCATATTTACCTAGCATTTCCATTCCTAGGATCATATTCTAAGGAAACAAGGGGGAAAGCACAGACATTTGGGCATCAGTGATAGTAGAAAAACACTTTTAAGTCACAGAAGTCCTGAGAGGACACATATTTCTGAAAGAAACAAGAATATCTCAGAATGGCACCTGTCGTTGTAATCACTTTATGTGAATTTTGTATTCATGTATGTCTCAAAAGATGCTGGCGGGTGGCTCAGCCACATCAGCAGTGGTTTTCTTTGAGAACCGCATTCTGTTTCCCCCGTGTCCCTGCTTTGATTTTCTCACATCTGACACGCTTTTCTGCGTTGTTTATGCATTGTTTACCGTCTGACTCCTCCGCCCCTGCAGTGGAGAGGAAGCGAGGACTTGGCTCTGCGCTAAACTGTAACTCAGCGCAGAAGAGAGCGGGCACGTTTCAGGCGCATGCGTGGGAATGACTGCGTGTGTGTGTGTGTGTGTGCGTGCGCGTGTGTGTGCGTGTACCATCATGCCAAGGTAAATAGCACTGTGCCTTCATTCTGATGCCCTCCAGGAAATTCCCTGGAACGGCCTTGATTAAAGGGGATAATGATTAACTTATAACCACTTTAAGCTTTGTCTGGGGCCGGCTCCAGCAAGAGAAAATTTTCACTCATCTTCATAAATTTTACACTGAATTTTACCCAAATAGAAACACTCGAGCTCTCAAAGTGTGTGTGTGGGGTACTCACATATTTTCGTCTTCTAAAACTATTGATTACCACTGAATTAAATTAAGCGCGTCCTTCGTGGCCCACTGAAAACCCGTTGCTCAAAATTTGTTAGCGGTTTCCTAGAAATCCAAGGAAGAACGTGGAAATTTCAAAGTGGAAGCTGGCCTTCTTTCTCCCTATATTTTAAATGCGGTCTCTGGCCCGCCAGGGTCTGGGCTCCCACCGAGGGGGAAGACGCTGCTGGTGCGGGCGGCCCTGTCTAGGACCCGGGAGCAGAAACCCAGCGAACAGCCTCTGCCTACCTGTTTGCTTCTCAGCGGCCGCACCACTTCCCGCACGCACAGCGCCAGGTCGTTGACGTAGTCCCGCTCCGTCTGGATCAGCTCCTGGAGGATCTTCGCTCGCTTCACCATCATCTTCTCCACCTGCTGCGCTTCCTCGGGGCTCGGGCTTGCAGCCGTCGGGCTGCCGGCCTGTGGGCTCATCTTTTCTGTGAAACCAAAACACGCCCGGGTGAGACGCTGCGGACGCCCTTCCGTCCCTCCTGACCACACAGGGGTTGTGAGCAAGAAGAGGGCCGAGGGCATCTTCGCGGTGTGTCCCTGGGAGCTGTCCCTCACTTCCAGGGAGGCCGGAATCCAACAAACTGTGACCCAGAGGACAAGACACTGAACGGTATTCCAAAGCCCTGGCTGCTTCAAAGTACCCCCTTGCTGGAATCAGGGTTGCCACTCTGATCCTCAGTCCGGAGGTAGCATGAATAAAGCAACGCAGTGCAGAACCCCTGGGCATGCTTGCTTTGACATCAAGGAAAGGCTTTTATTAGTGAAATACCTTGCAATTTTATTCATTCCTGTCCTTAAAAATAATTACGCATCATCCTCGGTGGGTATTAAGTAGAGGAACAAGAAACATTTGCACACATAAGGACATTTCTTCATTCACAGTCAAAATCCATGAGGAGAGAGGCACGGTGAACAAAAGTCCCAGCTAAGATTTTTCATGGCATATCTTGTTATTTCAAATTTTAATTCAAAACTTAACAGTACTGAGGAGATGGTGAGCTAAGTGGAATGCCTCAAATGTAGCCTGGGTTTCATACCAACTATGGAAGTAAGGAGACTATCTTCCAGGACAAGCTTCCCACAGCAGTGTAAAATTCTGGCAGCTGTGAGCTACTGACCGTGAATTCAGACCACCAACCATAACATCAGCACAGTCCTGGACAGCAGGGCAGAGGTGGGCTTGTGTGTGTGAATGGGTTTGTTTCAAGCCACAAGCTCAATTTTCACCTTAGTCTCTGCAATTCAGGAGTAATTTTATTTCATGTAAAATTAATGACCTTAGTAGTTTACATGTGAGAGGTCTTCAGTATTGGCACCCCTTTCTAAGAATGCAGAACTTAACAGGGGAATGGACCCGTGCCCCACTGGACCAGACAGACCCCCGTACTGGCCCCTGGCCAACTCTGCACTGTGGATCCCTCATTCCGGCCCTGGCTGTCCATTAACTGTGAGTTGGACCTGCATTGTTTTCTCTTGGGACAGGTCACCAGAGGTGCCAGCCAACTGACCAGCCTGATGGTGGATGAGGACAGTGCTCCAGAAGACAAGGTAATCCTGGCAGGTCCCCAGAGCCAGCCAGAAATGACAGACCTGGCCAGCAGCACTAGCCCCAGGAAAGGCACACGGCTATTGCAAACCACAAAAATAGCAAGGATTTGACTCCAAGAGTGACTCCACAGCAGAGTAGAAGAGAAGAAGAAACCTAGTGCAGCCAGAGAGAGTTTAATTGGGTCCCATTTTGGAAAGGGGCTAATTGTTTCCGAGTCAACCACAGAACAACTCCACTACAGAGTTCAGGGTTACCCTCCACGGGGACACTAGAATACAGATACTAGGAAGTAGGAGAACTGGTCTTTTGCAAATGGGAGAGACACCAAGAGATGTAAGGGGTGAGGGGCAGGTAAGGAAATGCATAAAGATTGAGATGTGTGACGTACATGTCCCAGCTCCCCAGGACGAGTGTAGTCATTATGTAATGCAGATATGTACTAATAAAAAATACAAACTGAAAACAATGGAGCAGTATGAAATGATTTATAAAGAGTGTATATGTAAAAGAAGGTACATGCGACACTGTACAAGTGGAAGTGGGGAGAGGGATTCTCTTAGCTGGCTCTCAAACGTAAGCGAGGACCTGGAGAGACATTGCAGCAGAGATGTTCATGGTCCAGGCAAAGAGCCTGCCCCAAAGACAGCAGCAGACACCCCAGGAAGTAGCGAAGTTTCCCCTCTTTCTGGCCCACTAATTTTGGGAGTTCAAAAAAGGCTCAATACTGAGACATGCGTGGAAAATGCTTTCGAAGTAGTCCTGACATCCAGGTGTCCTAACTGAGTTTTGGACAACAGAGATTTTGAACAAAGATACTTCTAGACCACTTGCCTGGTAGTGATCCTTCCTTCATTAGGAAAGAGGGTGATTTTGACAAATGGCATGAATAGAGCACACTTCTATGAGGCTTGGACCCTTTGGTATCAAAGAAAGAAGAAGTGAAAATCCACGAGAGGAGAGGGAACTAGTGCCGGCATGTTCTGCAGCCTCCGTACCTTGACCTATGGTGTGAGAATTCGGGGAGGCCTGGTAGTTTGTTCTATTTTACTGGAAAGTAGGAGCATGCTGTTCAGTATCCCGGGCTTGACTCTGAATTAATCTTGACATAAAATGGGGCAGGTGACTTTGTGAGGGAAGATACTGTAAGCAAACCGTGTGACAACCATTGTGAGCCTTTAGATCTTCTTAAAATTAGAGTTAAGGTGTGCAGCGTAGCGCACAGTGAAATGACTGGGTTGACTTGGGGGAGAGTGAGCAGAGGGCCGGGTCAGCGTTCTTCCTCCTCAACATTCATGACGTCGTGCACGTAGACAACACTCCCGGCAGAGGCCCGACACAGAGGCACAGAGGATGTCCTGCTACTGCTTAGCACTATCTGGAAAATAAAAACACTACTGAAAAACCATTCTTGTTGATATTTTTGCAAGTCTCAGACCTTGTATAACTTAAAAAAAAGATTCCTCAGTTATTTGAGAGTCTAGAGAGCTTCTTCTTCTTCTTCTTTTTTTTTTTAAATCTCTGGCAAAGGAATATGCCTAAAACACACTCAGGGTTCCTTCAGTCCTGCATGCCGGGACTCGCAGTGGCCCTCTACCTAGCTTACCGATGTTTCAGGTGCTGCCCCTTAAAATGCACCTCAGTGGAATTTTTAAATTAAGAGCTATTTGGACTTTCTGGTATTGCCCAGAATCTTGGTCAGAACCAATCTGGGGTACCAGGGTGGCTGAAATAGTTATTAGTCAACGTATTCGATAGGAGAACTTTCTCAGGGAATTTGGAGTTGAGCAATCTTGTGAGATACCTTTGTCTGCTCCTTCGCCTCCCATTTATTGCAGGAGGAATGACTTGCATCATTTTAGGGCCAGATGTCTAAACATTTCCCGTGTTTGCGGTTCCTACACCAACAAAATCTCCACAATGCCTTGCCGCTATCAAGTTTCATTTTTATAAGATTGTTCTCTGCCCTAAAACTCTTGCTTGATTTACATTAAATTTTAATGAAGAAAAGTATTTACAGCACAGTATCACTAACACATATTGCCCCAGTTAGCAGTCAGCAATACCAATCTTTTATTTCTGGATAAAATAAAGAGAAGCTAAATGTAGAGGAAAGGAAGAAAATTAGACCTTTAAGAACAAATGCTTTCTCAAAGTTGGAAGAAACTTTGTTGAAACCAGGTAAAACTGGGTTTAAAAGGATGTTTAAATTGTTGTAACCAAACTACACAATTGTGGGTGAAAACAGTACCATGTATCTGACTCTGTCCAATCCCTATTTTTTCAGCCTCATTTTATTTTTTTCTAGCAATGATGATAAATTTTCACTATGTTACCAAAACATTTTTATTAAGTTTTATCAGTAACATATGCAGAGATTCCTGCCCAAGGCCGCTCGTATTAAAGAAGGTCGCTGTGTTTGGAGAAAGGAAAATCAGATTTCAGATTCGTATTAAAGAAGGTCGCTGTGTTTGGAGAAAGGAAAATCAGATTTCAGATCAGCTCTGCGGCTACCCCAGCGAGAGAGTGGGGTGTGACTTAGTTACCTCCACAGAGCCTTGTCATCTGTAAGGAGTGAAAACCACCTATGAGTTAGCATGAAGACTGAATCAGCTGAGCAGCAGTGTGCAGGGGAACTTCCTTGGGGTCTACAAAGTAATACACATCTTAAATGCTTCCAGAGGTGCGGCAGTGATGGGGTTTCTCTACACAGACGGCCCAGCTTTTGATGGTTCAACCTAGATTTTTCAAATTTTACCAATGTTCAAAGAGTACCATAAAACAATTCTGTTTTTCACTTTCAGTATAGTATTCAGTAAATTACGCCAACTATTCACACGTTAGTATAAAATAGGCTTTCCTGTTAGACCACCTTGCCCGACTGTAGGGTACTGTGAGTTTGGAGTGTATGTAAGGCAGTTTAGGCTAAGCCATCTCTTTATTAGGCTGGCACATAAATTGCATTTCCTCTTACAAAACTTTCAAATTATGATGGGTGGATTAGGACATGACCCGTCACACATCAAGGAGCGTCTGTACTTGCAATTTCCACCACCTAAAGAAAACAGTTCTCACGTTGTTTTATAATTGCCTTGTCAGGAGAACGCATGGCGCTCCGTGGGAGGACAGCTACATCCAAACGGCAGAGGGAGAGCAATAGAAATACCAGAGGCTACCGAAGGCGGGAGCCAGGGGCCGCAGGGGTTTGGCATCCTGAGATGCTTGACTGCTCTGGGGACCCACATGAGCAGGACCAGTCTGCTGGAGAAATGGAAAGATGCAAGGTAAAGGCCTGCGGGGGACTGAGGATGATCGCAAGTGGATTTGAAGAAGAGTGATTGCTTTATTTTTCACATTTTCAAAATAATATATATGTGCAGTAAGTACAGAGGATCAATGCACAGATTTTGGAGCCAGACCAATGGCTTCAAATTCCTTTTGTTTTTAGGAAGAACTGTTTCCTAGCAGTGACCTCTATTAAAGTCTCCTCTTGGAGGTAGATAGGGTCCTGAACTTTGTCCCTGAGTGGTGAAGAGGGAAGGAAGGGAGAGGGAAGGGTCCTTTGCTGGGCTCTTCTCATCTGGAAGATACTTTTAGACCACAGGTTTTTTGGTAAAGTATTTGGCTTTACTGTGTATTCGTAGTCTACTGCACCATTTATAGATGTCCTAAGGTGACAAGGTATGATTTTTAAAAAGTAGAGCTAGTAATTTAGCCTATTTGCAAATTTTTTTGCTAAGACTGATTGAAAAGATGCCTGTTGGAGGTGCAAGTGTGACTCCCTCCTCGGGGCAGTGTGCGTCAGGACTTGTCGTGAGGTTGGCACAGGGGGCCGGGAGGAAGCACACGAGGTGTGTGCAAAGTGTCCTGCTTTACATTTGGCTGAGAACCGCAGGTGTGCCTGTGTCTTCTAGCTGTGCTATGGGGAGGCGTCTGCAGTTCAGTGGAACACGCCTTCCTGCAGGACATTAACAGCAGAGATTTGATAGTGCTCTGTTGCTCTGTGTCTCATTTTAAATGGGGCATGAAGGAAATGCCTCTCAATGGTCTTTCAGTGGGAACTCTGCCTAATGCCAGTATTATCTTCAGCAAAGATTTTGTCCCTCGGAAAAGCAGTACTGCAGTTTTTCTCTAGCAGATTGAGTTGGTGTCATGTACTCTTAGTTATCAAAAATCCTCTTGGAGCTTTGGGATTTTGAGTTGATGAATATTCATGACGTGTAGGAAAGCTCGACAGACATGCACAATCTCAGTTGCACACAATGGCGTGTTGTGTATACACACAAGGGACCCAGGACACATCCACCTAAGCTGCCTATGATTGCTCTTGGCTTCTTGTGTTTTTGTTTCCTGTAATGTGCCTATTAACTTTTAAAAAATAATGACTATCTTTTAAACTAAAAAAAAAAATTCTACATCTACCATTTGTCTGTTTTCTTGGACAAGATATTTAACTCTTTCTATATAAATTTCCTCATCTATAAATATTAGCAAAATCCTATGAGGTGGTTTTGAAAATTGAGTTAGTGTTTATTAAACACGTGCAAAAGTGACCAGCATTATAGTATGCACTGTGAAAATTTTATCATTGGATGCAATCCCTGTTTATTAGTTGTGATATTATTTTCACTGTATCATTAGTTGTTCCCTCATTTAGTGTATAATCTTTCCAAAACATTTCAGTGCACATATAAATGCGTAACAGCAACAGTTTTTTGTTATTTCTTGGCAATGATGGGCTCCTACACATATTCTTCTGCTACGCCTTCTTTCCACTGTTAACAGCGAATGTTGGAAACTTTCTGTAAGCTACACGCACACACACACGTCTTCACTCATAACAGCATCGCAGCGGGATAACTGTGTCAGGTGCTGCTGCTGCCTGCCCCATATCTACTCTGTTGGTAGTTTTTTGTGAACTGATCCCCAAATAGATAAAAATGCGTCTATGACTCTTTTTAAGTCAGGAGCAGGAAGACAGCGCACTAAAGAAAAGAAAAGGAAAGGGAATAGAGTCAGTAACAGAAAACATGCTTGGAAGAGAAAGATGTCAATAACAGTCTCTCTCAGTCTCGGCGCTGGGCGATGACAGAACAAAGCTTTCCCCAATAATTCAGGGAGTTCAGGGGCACTGACTGACTTTCATGTGGATTTGGGATCCAAAGTCATAGAATGTGTAACACATAATTATGAGGGTCCTATTGTAAGAATCAAACTGTACGGGGGCTGAGGCTATAGTAGTTTAAAAGCGTCACACCTGATTCCCACATGGAAAGAGTCATTATGTATCATGAGCACATATCAGTAAAAAAAAAATCAAAAGAGGCTAAAAATATACCTGGGAGGAAATATAGCCTCTTTAATAAATCATGCTGGGAAAATTGGCTTTCCACATGTGGAAGATTGAGTCTAACCCCATAGATCTCACTATGTACTAAACTAAAATAAAAATAGACCGATGACCTGAATGTTAAAACAGAAACTCCTTAATCTGCTGGAAGGTAAAATAGGTAAATCCCTGGAAGACAAAGGCACAGGTAGCCAAGGACTTTCTGAACAGAACCCAAACGGCTCCAGATACAATGCCAAGAATCAACAAATGGAATCATATCAAATCAAAAACTTCCACACAGCAAAGGAAACAACCAACAAAGTGAAGAGAAACCCTGAAGACTGGGAAAGGTATTATACCAGCTATTCCTTGGACATAGGACTAATACCTGGAATAGGTAAAGAATGTCGTAAAATTACATCCCTCAAAATGAGCAACTGAGATTAATAGATACTTTCAGAAGAAGAAATACAAATGGCCAATAAATACATGGGGGAAAAATTGACACTTCTGGCCTTTAGCAAAATGAAAGCAAAAAGACACTGAGATTTCGCCTTGCTCCTGAAAGAATGACTATCACGAACAAATCAAATATAAGCAAATAGAGAGGAAAAGGCACCATTCTACTTGTTGGTAGAAATGTAAACTGGTATAACCACTCTGAAGTTTAGTATGGAGATTCCTCAAAGAGCTAAAATTACAAATTCCATTAACTCAGCTATTGCCCTTCCAGGTGTCTGCTGAAAGAGATAAAGGCATCGTGTTAGAGTGATCCAGACACACCATGATTATAGCAGCACAGCTCATACTAGTCAAAGCTGGAAAGCAACTTCTATGTCCACCAACAGATGAATGGGTGAGGAAAATGGGGTATTCATACACAATGGAGCAATGCTCAGAGCAAATTCCACTTAAAAGAAAGATCATGTAGCTATTTGTTAATTAGGTAAAGTAGACATCAAGGTAAAACTGAGAATGGGCACTATATAATGATGAAATGATCTGTTCTGTAGGAAGATGGAAGGGTTCTAATTCTTTGGGTACTGAGGGATATGGTTGCGTGACATTCTGAGAAAAAAAGTGGGAAAGTTGCACGTCAACTTGACAAATCACTCATATCCATGATATTTTTAGCTATAACTCAGTAAATGATAGGTCTGTTGAGATTAAAAAATGATTTACGTTCAATAATTGGAGATTGCAGTCTTTTAAGGATGCAGGTAAACTTTATGAAAATAAACCACGTTCTAAATAATAAATTACAAAGAATCAGTAAACAGAAAACATGAATGTGATGCAATTGAAGTACAAATGCATAAAAATAAAGCACAATGATTCATTTGTTTTGGAACAAAAACAAAACTCCTAAGTTACTAATGTGTCATAGAAGAAATCCAGAAGAAAAAAGAAAACATTTATTCTAATAATAAAATTATTACTTATTAAAACAAACCAACTGTAAACCACAGAGAATGTGTTACAGAGAATGTGTAGCCTTAAATTCATGAAGTGAAGCAAGACTGAAAATTAATGATTTAAGAATCTAACTAGCACTATGGGTGTAGCTGAGGGGTACAAGAGGGGTTTTATCTGTGCAAGGGCTGAGGTTCACTGCACAGGATTCTCCTGCCCCCCATGGACCTAACTAAAAAACAATTCAATAAGCCTAAATAAAATAGAAAAGAAATGAAGAACAAAATATAATGAAATTTAGCTTCAAATAGTTCCCAGAGTTAGGTACATTGAAAGAAACATGGTATTACAAAAAGAACAAAGTAAAGAAAAGAAAAAAGAATCCAAAGGCACACAAATAAACAAGGTCCAATGAGTCAGGTACAGAAGAAAACCCCACAATTGTTTAGTTATACACATCATGTTTCCTGATATCAGCAATATTACACAGAGATATAAAAAGTGTGGTTAATGGGTCTAAGAAACAAAGACTAGTTTGAAAGTAAATGTAAGAAATAAGAGGCTATGAATGATGGAGATTTTAAGACTGTTATAAACTTCAAAATATAAAACTCATAATAATTAAAATTTAAAACTTACTGGAATAAAAAACTCAATGCGAGGGTAAAATAGTAAATTATACAAAGCTGAAAAAGCAAATCAAGACAGTAAATCACATAGCATAGAAGAAGGAAATGTAAAATATCTGAGACAGTTCAGGAGACATGGAGAACTGACTGAATAATTCCAACAGGTGCTCATTTGGAGCTAGAGTTGGGTACAACTGAGATTGTAAAGAGGAGGAAATACTTGAAGTGCTAGCAGCTGAAAATTTTCTAAAATTCTTGAAAGACATCCTCTGAGCCAGAGCTTACAAATGAATCATAAACAAGATGGATAAAATTAGAAACTATACCTAGATGTAAAACTTTGAAGTTTCAATACAACAAAAATAAATAGGACTTGAAAATATTAGGTGAAATAAAGGACAAAATATCTACAAAGAAATAACAATAAGTCTTATGACTGATTTCACACTGGTACTGATATAAGCCAGAAAATAATTGAATAATACTTTCAGAAGTATTATTAGAGAAAATAATTCACCCTAAAATTTTGTGCCCAGTGAAATTCTCTCAAACATAATGATAAAATAAACACTTCAAGAAAAATAAAATGTCTTTACCACCAGAATATCCATTAAATACATATTCCAGCAGGCAAATGTTCTCAACTGAAAGAAAGAAATGCAGGAAGGGATAGAAATGAAGTGGGAAAGAGAATCTTATGAGGATTCATCCAGGAACACAGACACATGAAGAGGAAGAGAAAAGTAATAATAAAAATAGTTAAAACAGTAATAAATAAATTTCTTAGTTTTAAGAATAAAGAGAAACTCTTAAAAGCATCCTGGAAGAAAAAAATTAGAATGATATAAGGACTTGAGTTATATTTTTACGTGTAAAATTGGATGCTAGGAGATGTTAGAATAGTTTATAAAGTTCTAAGAGAAAAGTAGTTGATCTTGGCCCTCTTGTTATTTATATTATGGGGCCAAAGACCACTGTTTTCAAATACAGGAGATCTTGGAAAGTAGCTACCTTCCTAAACCCTTTGAAAATGGTCTAAGAATTACAGTCAAATGAAAATAAAACAAAAATCAGAGGGCAGTGGAAAACAAGAAACATTGAAAAGCAGCACTTTAAAAGAAACATTAGTCTAACAGCTAGTATTCTTTTAACTTTGGTTTATAACTGCACATTTTTTCTATGTAATTTAAGAGTTGAATCTATTCAAGCAGTTACTTTGTGGAGAGATTCAATGTATAAAGATACAATTCTGTGATAACCACTGAAATGTTGGCCAAAGCTATCAAAGGAGCAGAATTTTATGTTACTGAAGTTAAGTTGGCATAAATTCAACTTAGAAATGTTACAACTTTAAGACTTTAAAAAGGAGTTTCTATCGTAACCACAGAAAGTAACTGTGATATCACAAAAGGAAGTTATATGTTTCATTTAACATAAAAGAGCAATGCAGAAATTTATGGACAAAATAGTTGTGAGACGCATAGAGAATAAATAGTGAATAATAGAAGTCCCTTTTATCAGTAATTACTTTAAATATAAATGGGTTAAACTCTCCAATCAGAAAACAGAAACTGAGAAAATGCACTAAAAACTTGACCCAACTATATGCTATCTACAGGAAATTTATTTTAGATAGAGACACTAATAGATTGAAAGCAAAAAAGTTAAAAAGATATTCCATGCAAATCATAAGTAAAAGACAGACAAGGGGCTACATTAATAGAAAAAATGTACTTTAAATTTAAAAAATTACCAGAGACAAAAAAAAAAAAGACAGTGTGTATTAACAAAAAGATCATTGCAACAAGAAGATAAAAAATTTAAACATTTAAGCCCCTATTGACAAACCATCAAAAACTGATAAGGGATTGTATAAGCAAAACCTGACAGAATTGAAGAGAAAAATAGACTATTGTATAACAATAGTTGGAGACTTCAATATCCCCCTCTCAGCAATGGGCAGAACAACCAGAGAGAAGAAGTGTAAGGAAATAGATAACTTAATATAATAAGGCAACTGGGGTACATGAACATATACAGACTTCAATCCAATAATGACATTCTTCTCAGTACACATCAGACCCTTTCCAGGACAGACTATATGTTGGGCCACAAATTAAGCCTCAACAGACTTGAAAAGACAGATATCACACTTATACAAATTATCTTTTTGAACAACAGTGAGAAAAAGTTAGAAATCAATATTAGAGGTAAAACTGGAAACTTATAAAATTGTGAAAATTAAAGAAGATAACTATTGGCCCTGAAACAAGGCCAGCAGATTGCTGTAGCTGCTGGTTTCAAACAGGAGCCTAAAGAGAATTCTTTCTGTGGTCTGTTGGCCATTTCAGAACTTTGGAAATGGAATGGTCAATTCATTAGAAAGAAATAGCAGGTGA